>JAAGNO010023453.1:87213-121707 GCA_033439905.1 Ceryle rudis | reverse complement strand
CCACTGCTCCACCACTCTCATGGTAAAGAACTTCCTCCTTATTTCTAATCTAAATCCACTCCTTTCTAATTTAAAACTATTTCCCCTCATCCTTTCACTCCAGGCCTTTGTAAAGAGGCCCTCTCCAGGCTTTCTGTAAGAAGCTCCCTTCAGGTACTGGAAGGTGGCTATTAGGTCTTCCAAATTCATACAGTGGAAGGGGGTCGACCCAAAGCATCTCTGATGCAGTGCTCCTTTATAGCTTTGTACATATGAGCTCATGGGATAAGGAAAGCTCTTTCATGAGAATTTACGTTATGTATAGTGTGTCTGCAGCTCTGTGGGATTTGTCCAGCTGTACTATAAAAATATGCTCTGTTTTGTGTAGTAAGCTCATTTCTGGGGCTTTATTTAGGCTTGTCTAAGAGAGGATTATGCTGTAAAACAGTGCTGATGCAGTTGGTTTTGTTGCTTTATTTTGATTTTAATATAGACAGAGAATTTAGACTTCGCTTTTGGCGTTGTTTTGTCTGAATGTGTTACGTGCTTATGCTGTCATTTCCTCCAACAGAATTGGTTTAATCCACGTCTGCCATGTTTTCAGGGCTTTGGTTACGACATCGCTTCTTGCCATACTGCTATTCTCACCTGCTGGGAATTGTAGGATGTGTGGCTGTGTAATGAGTCTCCACAAGTAGCTGTTCTCATGCCTTCATATAGCACTTCTCTGAGAAGGAGTTAATATGTCCCTGCAGACACAGTAAAGGAGCCTTGGAGTTAGGTTTGCTGAGAGCTCTGGGCTTGTAAAAATTTCCCCTTAGGCCTCCATAGCTATCAGCCCAGTAACTCACCTGAAAGCACAGTTCATCAGAAACTGTAGGGGAGGTTCAGCTACTTCGACATGTATTTTAGAGGTTTTGCTAGAAAAACTTTGGTAGTAGAAGTCCTATTACAAAAACAAGCGTAGAAGCAGAACACTTCTTCTACTGGCAGAAGTTTATTGCCTTTGATGAAATGGCTTTATTGATGAAATAACTTATTTCTGACATGAAGCCGCGTCTGTACCAAGAGGTCTGCTGCTACCTGCCAGCGAGGCTCAGAGATAGGCAGAGACTAGAGTTTTGTGTAGGCAAGAGCCACCTGCAACTGCTGAGTGGCAGGAATTGAGAATTAGGGTCTCTGATACACAAAATAGGAGCTTGTGATTTATTGTTGACTTAGTTAAATGAGGAGGAAGATTCTGCAATCCACACTAATGGAGTTGAGATACTGAAATTAAATTTAGGGCTGAAAAATGCCCTGACCTTAGTTAAATTTAGTGGTACAGCCACTCAGTGGTGATTGTACACTTGCAACTCTTTCATCTGGACTGGGCTTAAAATAGGTACTGTAGTGATCAGATTAAATGAAATTTTAATGATCAGCTGGGGTTAGACAAGATACTAATTAAACCCAGGGAAGTCTATTAATGTAATAAGGCTCAAGGCAAGGCAATTCAACAACTGGAAACAAATTATTTGTAACATCCTGTCATTTCCTAAGCAAACTTTGAGTTTGGAGAGAAGAGAAAAAATGGAACTCTGTTTAGAAATCAGAAGGGCTGAGTGTGTTTTATATGTTTGATGCCTTCTGGGTAGTTTTTAGTTCAGTCCTGACTTCTGGCACCAGCATGAGATGACCCTGTTTATCGTAAACTGTGCAAGAAGGAATGGCTTGGTTTGAAGAAGTGCCCTCTTCATCAGCCTTACTAACCAGCAATGGAGTCTGCAAGTTGAACAAGCATTGAAAAACAAAAATAGTCATTGACAAACATTTGGACTTGTGTTTAACTCTTATCCTTTCGGGCTCTACACTCAAAAGCGAGCAGAGGGAGAACTGTTCATGTTTTTTCTGGTCCTCTCTTTTTAAGGGTGGTTGGATTTTCTTTCCTTTTAAGAATCTTCAAAAGCAAATTTTTAGGTAGTGCTTTTACCTTTCATAGTTAGGCACGTGATACATCAGACTGAGAATCTGAAAGGTGGAAGTAGCTTGGGTGCCGTTCAGTTCTGACAATTTTGGCCAAGGTCCATAAGCTGTCAGTTTATTCAGTACCATGGTGCAAGAAATCTTGTTAAAATACTGCAGTCTCTTCAGAATGCCCTTGAAATGCCCCTTATCCTTTTGCTCAGGGAATAGAAAGTACTGTGTTGCGATGCCTGGGTTGTACTGTTTTGAGCATTATGTCGCTGGCAAAGGAGAGATGTTCTTTTCTTTCTTCCTTTTTCCTTCTGACCGAGCAGTGGCCCCGCTGCCACACAGTAGAAATCCTGGTTTCCCCAAACATAAAGATGGCAAATGCAGCAATAAGTTTGTTTGATGACAGTCTGGCATAACATTTAAAAGCAGCTACATAAGCTTCCAGCAAATAGTGGAGACGCTTGCTGCAGTGCAAGTAATTAGTAATTCCAGGCTTTCACTCGCTTTGAAATTGCTGTAATCCAAATAATTTCAGTTACATCAGACTCTGATCAGGTTGAGGCAAAAACCGGACTCTTGAGATTTCTATTTGTTTAGCCACAGTTTTATTCTATGTTTCAGAGAGTGTTTAACTTTCAATTTTCTGCTAAACTAGGAGAAGAAACTGTTGGATTCCTGATTTACTATTATTTTTGAGGCATGGCAGAGGATGAGTTATTTCTCTTTTTGGCTTCCAGTAGTCTAAACTCAGGCTCCTTGGCATTAAAAAAACCCACCCAAATTAAAAGGATGATAAGACCTAATAGTCTACAGATACCCCAGGCACCACCAGAGGCAACATTTGTATACATATTACAAAGTTGAAGTTTAAAAATGTAAACAATTTTTTTTCTTTTCCTCTGCAGTTGACAGATTTAAGGTCGTGCATCTTGTGACGTGGCAGGCATTTTTTCTGTAGGGTCAATGCTGCTATAAAAGTGTTCATCTATTATCTTTAAACCTGTCGGGGTCTTTTTCTGGCTCTTTGGTGCAAAGGGCAAACGCATGAGGCATCTTCTCTGGTCTACAGCAGATAATTATCCAACGTCTTACTTTAGCTCTATGAAACGTTGTGTCCTATGTGTGAATTATACTTACGCAGTTATGGTCTCAGTTTGAAATTTTAGATTCTTCAGATTATAAAATGTCATTTTAGAAACTTAAGATACAGTGTAAAAAAGCATCACAATTGCTTGTGTGGGATGCACATTTTTTGAAACTGAGTAGAATGTAAAGGTTATGGGCATTTTAAATCTCAGCTCTATTATTCCAGGTTAGTGTTACAAATTCAGAACAAAATATCAGTGACAACTACCGGTTTTCCAGCATTTTGCAGATTTGGCCATTCAGCTAAGTACCTCCTTTTGGCCTTATGATGTTAACTTAAGAATCCCTGCACAAAATGTGTCTTTTTTAGTAAGAGCATACAAGGGGAAAATGTCTACAGCTATGTCAGTCCCATGTTAAAATTAATTCAAATGGCTCTTTAAACACTTGGGACTATTTTCTGACTGTTCCTGTGTTCGTTTTGCTTTGACATACAGGTTTATATTCTGCACTGTTACAGACTAACTTCAAACCTTCTGATCTCTGTAAGCCTTTGCTTTGTCAATAGTTCATGTAGCATTAAGCCTCAGCAGGAGAGCTGTTTCGTGGTCCTCTGGAGAATAATGTTTGACAGGCAGCACCAGGATCTTTCTTTCCTCGGGTTTTGTAAACAAAGTCAGGACTTCAATAGAGATGCTTGATCTGTGGCTAGCTGACATTCATTTTTAAAGTAGTTAAAGTTAAACTCCAAAAGTAAGCAGTCTGTTTAGAAAGAGGGCTGAAACAGCCACAGAATCAAAAATTCCCTAGAAGTTTCACAGCAGGGTGAAAAAATGTGTAAGCATGTTCTTGTGAAAGAACTCAGTGGTCCTTACTGGTTAACCTCACCTGGAAATAGCATGTATCTCCTGAACCAAGCTTTACTATGTATGAAAAAGAAACCACTGCCACAAAAAGATGAAAGCATTTGTTGTGCAGAGACTGTGCTGTGCTTTGTGCTACTTTGGATTGATTTTATTAAGCGGGAAGCTTGGGAAGGGTTTGTTATCATTATGTTGGTCTCCCAAAGGTTTGAAGCTGCCGCTGTCATCAAGGTGAGAATAATGGTACGAGTTGGGTACCAAGCAGAAGATTTGTCATGTTTTATCTTCAAAGCAAGGATTGGCATTTGCAAACAGTTGCCCGAAACTCTTCTGTGTTTGTACTGCAGAAGCTAAACCTGGAACAAGATATTCAAAACTGGAGAAACCCCACCAATTTCTTATGTAGATAGACAGATGTTTAGGTACTGGCCAGCATAAAAAAAAAAATAGTGGTGCCAGGATGAGTTTAAGCATGTCTATGGAGTTAAAGTTGTAATTTATTATTATTATTTTTAATTTTATTTTTGTACTAGTAATAATCACTTACTGTTAAAATTTGTTGTTTAAGAAGGATATCAGAGAACAGTAATTCTGAGAAAAATCTACAGGCTATGTGCACAACTTTGCAATGTATGTGTATATAAACAATATATATAACGTGTGTCTATATATATTTTGTATGCACACACACACTATACACCGCGAATTAAAGGGAATTTAATACAAACTATTAGGACATTGCAATCGCTGACTTGTGCAGAAAGCAGGAAGTATTTATTTGTTTTTCACTTGACTAAATAATGGCCAAAAAATTTACCAGAGCTGGAGTTTATAAAACAAGCTGAAGAAAAACAATCTCCTCTACAGCAAAAAGAATCCAAACACACCTTATCTTCCCCTCCTGTTTGCTGGGGAAGAACAAGTGGCAGCATCGCCAGCCATCAAAGTAGGCAGCACTGTGGACAGGATATGGCTGACGAAGAGCTAATTAAATTCTTTTCTCTGGCTGCCTAAGCCTGCTTTCAACTCCACAGCACAGATAAAAATGTCTTTCCTTTGCAGAAGCTCTCACTCTGGTCGCCACTGCATAAACTAAAACTTTGTCAGTGGGAAAGCTTTTTGTGAAAGCATTCATGAAAAGTCTCCCAAGCCATTTATTTCAATTTCCTTGGCTCCAGATCCAAGATGCAATCTCACAGGTGTTTTGCACAAAGCTTAGTTTCTGACTACCACATAGAGACTTCAAGAGAGTCAACCAGAGCCACTTTTTTTCTGCAGGCAAATGCTCAAGGACCCAAAAGTCCTTTACAAGTATTAAGCCTGTAACCTTGAGATGCTTCAGCCATCATCGTTTGCTGCTGATCCAAGTGAGCCCATCTCTAAGCAGTGAGGCTATGCTAGAAAGGCAGAAGTTAGTTTAGGACTTAGAGATATCAGTGTGTTCCCCTGGACTATATAAAACGTGATAAGGTAACATTTTGTCATGCAGAAATGCAGTAAAGAACACAATTTTTGTATCTGCCATGGTTTTATTTAATTAACTGTTACTACTCTAATCATGAGTTAATTGCCTGAATTTTGGATGGTACTTCATTGACTCGGGCCAGCGTAATGCTGTGTTACGAATGTAATTCAAGTTTGTCATCTGTTTTGTTATGCAAGACTTCTTAGTATCTGTAAGGCTGTGTGCTAAGATTTCTCCTGACATCTGTCCCAAGAGACTTTCCCTGGACTGTGTCCCGAGTCTCTGCAATGTGTGGTGAATTCTCTTAGGCCCCGATCCAGGAAAGCACTCAGGCATGTATATAACTTGATGATTGTAGCTTCAGTTGTTTATTGACATCAGTGAGAATACTGACGTCATGAAAATTACGCACGTGATTAAGTGCTTGGCTGGGCAAAGGCCTGAGCTAATTCTCTTTTGTAAGCAGATTTGGACACAAATTGACGCTACATTTCTGTTTTCTTTTATTTATCATAGGATTTTAAGGTGGAGGTAATTTAATCTCCCATCAAAGACTTCGGCAAACACAAACATTAGAAGAAAACATTTAAATGCAATTATACGAGAGCCTGTCAAAACCACTTAGCATCACATAGTGAAGATGTTACTGGGCCTAAACTCTGTTATCCTGAGGAACCTGAGAACTTCAAGGAGTGTGTGAAAATAGATGATGAAATATGAAATAGCAGTAGAAGAAAATATTTCCTTCCCTCTGGTTAATAAACCTAAGGAATAATGTGTCTGTGTGAAGAAGCAAACAGAAAACTCCAGGTAGATTCAGTGTAGAGAACAACTTGTTACCTGGTGCCAGGTTTCTTTTTTGGTTGTTGTTCCTTTTATCTTGGTGTTGAAAATTATTTTCACCATTATGTAAAATGCGCAGTACCAAAGCTCCTACAAAGGTAAAGCTGATAAAAGTAAAATGTGCTTGGTAATGGCTGCGTAACTGAGAGATGCCATCGGTGCTCGCTGCTGATTTTTATTGGCCTCTCTGAGCGAAAAGTGTTTGCTTGTGCTTTGATAATCATCTCCAAAATATTAATAAGTGAACTCTGCTGCAGTCTCATCTTTATATTCTCTTCCTACACCAGACAATATTCTATCTTGCTGTGAAAAAATATTAATATGCAAATACATTAATGTCTTTATATGTATTGTGACGTGCTCGGTACGACTGGCTGTGGGCAAGTCACCATCCATCTGCGTGTCTTTGCACCTTCGTGTTCAAATAATCTTTCTTCTTTCAAGATCAGGTGTAAAACTAACCCACAGCTCTGGAGGGCCCCCCACGGCTTTAAGCTAGCTGGGGATGTGCTATATATTTTCTTTACTTATATCTATGAAACCACTGTGTTATGTGAAATTGTTGGTGTCAGGGTAAAATGTTAATACCTATATTTGAGCTGATTGCATTTTGCTCCGTATATATTTCAGCAATGTCAAGGTGCTGCTTGCAGAGGGAAGGGAGAAGCTAGATGTGTACATGTTTGATTCATTGCTTCGTAAAATGACCACGTTCCTGTGTCTGATTGCTCTGTGCAAGGTTATGATTATCTCTGAGATGTCTGCATTTATTAAATGGGAGTGAGGTTTTGTTTTTAAAAACTATATCTGTACGACAGGCTCAGTTTTCAAGGCATAAGGGCAATAATTCTGTACTCAACAAAAGGCTGGCATAGCTGACTTGGGTAAACGCCTATTACTAGAAAATACCAAGTGAACTGGTTGGCTTGCTTTCAAAACTTAAAAGCAGTAGTGCTTTCTATTGGAACTGAACAGTTGCTAAATGATTATTTATCTCCCTAGCCATTTTTCCCCTCTTTCATTGATGGCAGGGAAAGAAGAGCTGTATTTGTCTTTGCATCGTTTTTGTGAAGTTTATGGTACTATTTCAATAACGTGTTTTCTGAAAACAGAGGAACTGAGGCTTTCTTATCTTTTCAAAATCTATCTATATTTAAATTGCCTTCATTCATGGTATCATTTTTTATTTGTCATGCTTCCAAGTAGTAAGTTATCTTCATGGAACAGCACAATGTCATCTGGCTACATGGAGTGGTTGGAGCCGGTGACGTTACTGTCATAAGCATCAAGCATGTGCCTGCTTTGGCTGTTTGCTTCTTTTCTCCTCTAGTCCCTCTGCCTTTTCTCTCTCCAAACTGTTATGAGGCACACTGAATTCAATACAATTAATTCAGGTTGGTGAGCAGACCTGCAGCTGCTAGCAGTGGTGTTGAAAAGTCTGATCCCCCCCCCCCTTTTTTTTTTTAATATGCATGTTGCTTGAAGGTATATTTGAGAAATACTAGCGTGTTTGTGACTCAGTTCTATATGTGACTATGTATTACTTCATGGTTCTTCTGATAGTTTAGTAGTATCATTTTGTCATACACCATAGGTTTTTGTGAGAAGAGGAGATGAAAAAAATCTATTTCCCAATAGTTTTGTAAACAGAAGTTTAGAGGAAAAATAAAAGCTATTGACAATTTCTACCCTCTAAAAAACATCATTGAGCTTTATACCCTAGGAGGTTCATGCTGTTTGGTTGTAGCATCTGTTTTGCAGCCCTGGGAGAGCTCTCTTTCTCCAGAGTGCTATTGAACACAGTGGTTCTGGTTCACCAGGTCAGCCACGGTTTTGTAGCAAGACAAGATGTTCAGCTTTTGCAAATGTCTTGGTGGTCTGTGCGTGCAGATAAGGAGCCTGGCTGCTTTGCTGTCCTGCCCAGGAGGAGCTGAGGAAATTGATCCCCTGATTCCTGAGCCAAATCCACAGTTGAGGTGGGTACGGTATTTGAAAATTAGTCTCAAGCTGCACTAACCTAATAGCAAAATTGCCTATCAATAGTAAATCAAGAAGGTTATTCAGTCTTTCGACTTGAAGAACGGATTAAATCCCCGAATAACTCTTTCTGATGGTTAATTGCCTGCAGAAATAAAAAGATGTGACCTTTTCCAGCTCTCGGTCCAGCTTCGCTTTTCAGGCAGTAGCTCTTGTGTCAGTCTTGCATTTTCTCCCTGTTAATTCCCATCTGGATTGCTGGAAGGAATAAATCAAGGTTTTTTTGGAAAACCAGATGTTTGGGAGCAATGAGTAAAGTGAGGTGATTGTCAGTGGTGTAGCTTTACAATCCAATTTGCTATCTAACTCCTGCTCTCAGGCAGATGGAGGAACGAACAGAGAAACCCACATTTTTTCAGTGTAGCCTTGTAAGACTCATTGAACCCGAATATATTGAACTTGGTGGTCCCAAAAGTTTTGGGAAGGAAAGCTGTCAGCTTACCTTCAGTCTAGCAGCACGCATAGCCAGGTCCAGAGCTCAGGTCAGCGCAACTGCTTTTAATTTCAAGTAGCAAAAGCAATGTGCATATTCCCTTTAGATTTTTTTATTTTTGGGGAAATATTCTGTGCATCGTACTGTGCAGTCGCTGTCACTTTTTTACAAGTGTTATGAAAAATTGAAAATAGTCACATTCAATCTGTGAAATCTTTTGTTCCTTTCTTCTGCTTCGACAATTTGATCGTTGTGTCATCTCCTAAAGATTTAGTTGCTATTGACAGTCAGCAGGACACAGCTTTAGTGTTACTTGGGTGATTTTGAAAATGAGATTCCTTTTCTTAAAAACAAAACACTTTTCTAACTAAAGTCATCACCATGTACAGGTTTGACTTGCCACTTCAGTACAGAAACAGTTACTGTGTTTGCCAGAGGACAAGATTTGTCTCTGATATGACACTTGCTGATTGTGAGTGAGGAGGACATCTTTTTAAATTGGGGAATGGGTTTGGTTTTTTTTTTGCTGATGGAAATATTATACACTGTTGTGAGTGGGAAGGAAGACAGTTTGTGCAAGAGAAGGAATATCCAGTAACAGCTTGAGTCTCCTCAGGTTCGCTGGAATATTTTACAGTATAGAGGTGCCGACCCTCTCGCGAAAGCTTCAGTTTATACTGCCTTTTGCTCCTACACGCAGCACTAGTGCACAGAGGTCAAAATATCAGAATCTGACCTCATTCTTGAAGAACAATATTAAACTTTCTATGAGCTACCACAGTCAGCTACATAGCTTTTAATGGGCAAATATTCCAAACTAAATGTAAAGAGATGGTAAGTTAGAAATTTATGACATTACAAAAAAAAAAAAAAAAAAGAAGCTTTCACACTGTGCCTAAGTTGGGAGCTTCCAGTACCTAAAACTGCTTTTGAAATGGTGTACCAGCAAAAGCCTGTGGTTCGAGGGAATGTGCTGCTGGATTCTGTGACTGAGGATAAAGTTCACACCAGGATTTTAGTTTCCTTCTTTGTGTCATCAGCTTGCTTGGGTTACATGTAACCACTACTTGGCCTCTCCAGATATGCTGTTGTGGTGTACGTATTGACAACTTTAAAACGATCCACTGTGTTATCCTGGACCCACCATAAATGAGTGAAGTTGTGCTGTTTGGTACAAGACTAAAGGAATTGTCCTGCAAAATATACTATTCTCCTAATTTATAAACAAGCCCACAAGCAAACAAAAACCACCACTACCACCACCCCCTTTTTAAAAATATGGTTGTGATTCTGTGGTGAGCCATGAAAGGTTTTCCTGTGGTACCTGAGGAAACTAATGTTTTCTCATCACCAGCCTTCTGTGTGCTTCTACATCTCAGTTTACACACTTATCATTGCCATGAGTCCATCCAGCCTTGCTGCAAACACGGACACAGAGAGTCCTTCCTGGATGGAGTACAACATTGTTGAATTCTGTACAAACAGCCTTAATGAATGTGAGTCACTGTATTCTTGGAATTCATTTCTCCACTGCAAATGGACATAATTAGGTGGCTAAACTGAAAGAAGCCATAAACAAAACAGAACCATCACAGAAGTCCTGCAGGAGGCAGTCGGCTAAGAGCCTTGCCATCACAGGCTTGTGGGAAAAGCGAGTGCTATCAGGAGACTCATAGGAAACAAAACAAGGGTGGTAAAATACCAGCTTGGGCTTTACGTGCAAGGACAGCAAGTAGGAGTCCAGAGAACAGCAGCTGCAATATTCACAGGCCTGCAGCCCATGTAGGAATGTGCTGGGCTACCTGCAAGGCCTGCTGGGCTACCTGCAAGGCCTGCAGCACCTTGTGCACCACTCAGCCTGGGTGTTTCTCCTGCCTTCATCCAGCAAGTTGTGCAATGAGACTCTCCTAGTGGTGGGATTCTGCCCTCCACATCACAGAGGCTTGCCAGGTACGATTTTCCTGGGTGGGAAACCTTGGAAGTTGCTTAGGCATTTAGAAGAACAAATGGTATTTGTTGCCTTATTTGTTCTATCTGAGCATAGAGGTTGCTTTTTTAATTGCATGCTTGGCGGTAGGATGTGTTATTCATGGAAGAGAGGAATTGAGTGCATATAATTTTGCTCTGGGTTTCTGTGTCCCTCCATTCCTGTACGGTGTGTGCTCTTTTCACAAGGTGGCTTCAGGCTATTTCTGAACCTTCAGGACGGGATCACAGTTGTTCAGTGTGGATTGTGGAAGACTCTTAAATCTGTCCATCTACTTATCTGATAAATGCAGGAGGGCAGAGGACAGGAAGGTGTGATACAGGGCAAATATGCAGGTTAAAAATCATGAGGTTTTCTCTGTGTGCAAAGCGAGATTCTGTTTTATGCTCCAGAATCCCAAGACAAAGGAGATCTGTTGTTCTTTTAAGCGAGTGAGCCCAGGCGTGCCTCTAAACATGCTGCGGATGTGGACTGTCCTGCTCAGCAGTGTGCGTCTGCAGTTTATTTCCTTCAGATGAGACTCCCTCTCCCAAGTTCCTCCGATAGCTAAAAGGAGGTGAGGCTGGAGCATGGCATTTGTCCACGCATTTATCTTAACGTGGCCTCTTTCTTCTTTCCCTCAGATCAACATATTGGCAGTGGCTGTGAGTCATGTTACCCTGAACTGGCACTGGCAGCAGCAGGAGGGCAAAGAGGCAATTGTGCTCCCTCCTTCGCACCAGTTCCTCTGCCAATACGGCATTCAGAGCACTACAATGGCATATTGTGCTGCTGGGATTGTGTGCTACTGGTTTGATGGGGTGGGGAAAGGCTTGTTATTTTTTATTCAGTGGGAGCTAGCAATCTGGAACAAGCTGCTTTAGAAAACACCCAACTTTCCCTTCATTATTACCAAAATAAGAAATGTATTATGTGGCCAGAGGACTCCGTGCTGCTTATGTTGTGAAGGCTTTTTTTCCACCCATGTCAGATATTTTTACCAAACCAAAAAGACTCAGAAAAGCCTCTAAGTAATGTTAGTGTGCAACCTTTTGTGGAGGGAGGTAATACTACTAATGGTTGGTAATTACACTAATTTTTTTTTTTCCAAGGAATTTCACAAATCTGACTTTTTCTTTGGGAAGGAAGAAAAAAAGAGCGTGTGGTTAAATGATGGTGTGCTTCAGAGCAAGCCTGCAGATGGGTTGTTCAGAACCAGAAGGGAGTGAAAGGTGGCAGCCTAATTACTGAGTTGAGATTCCTCTAGAGACAAGCAAGTTGCCCACATCCATGTATGGCTTTCTTAGGATATCAGCCAGTTCAGCTCCAGGGACTCTTAGGGAAAAAAAAAAACCAAAAACCAAAACCAAACAAAAAACCAGATATATCCAAGAGTTAGAAGTTTTAGCAAACAGGAGAAGAAAAGCAATATTGAATATTAAGGACACTGTCATTATTAGCAGTGAATAGACATGTCAGAGCCCACTGTGCAGTGTTCCCATGTCTGCCAGGCTTTGGCTGGGAGGCCAGAAGTGTCTTCATGTGGGTTTCCAGTTCCTAGGCTTACCTTTCTCTTAGGAGTGAGAAGGGCTGACGGTGCCATTGACCCTTCTCCTCCCTTTCCATCTCCTCACAGTCCCCACTTGCAACTGCCACCGATTTCCTCCAGTGAACTACAAAGACGAAGTGATAAAACAGTTCCTGCACACCTTGACCTTTGATGGTCATACACTACAAATTCATTACTGGAGTTTTAGTAATTGGCCTGAAGTTGCATAAAAACTTCCGCAAGACAAAGGACTCGGTATTACTCTTTCAGACATGTAATTAAAGTACCTGGTTTTTTCCTCCTTAAATTTTGGGGATATTTGTGAGTTCACCATAGTTTTGAATAATCTTCCCACATCCATAGGAACATGCATGCATACGTACAGATAACCATATCTCTGGCTACTTATTGAGTGTATTGAGATTTGAGAAACTTTCTTCAACATAAGCAGCAGTTCGGATAGTTGTTTGTACTTGATAAAAATACAAGTCTCCTAAATAACCCAAATTACAGCATGTTAATGATTTGTTGTTTGTCAAGATTGCAGATAGGCATCAAAAGGCCTTTAGGCTTTTAGGAGCTAGGTTATGCTTTAGGCAGAGCCGTGTGTTGAAGCTGCCCTTTTTTCCAGAAGCACTGTGCTGCTTATCACACAAGAAGCCAGGAAGGGCCAGATCTGTGTTTTCATCTCCCAGCCGAGTGCTGGAGGACTTCTGTGGATGTTCAAGGGACACCCACAGAAGTCGAGGGATTCTTTTTGGTCCTGTAGCCCGAGGCAAAACATTGTTGCAGATTAATTTGAGACACAGGGGAAGAAATAGTCTTGGAAAGTAAAGAAAACAATGTGATTTTGTCATGTTTTTGACATGTTGCATAAAATAACATACTTCTGCGTGAGCTGCTAGATGTATTCGCTCTGTTTTCTCTATATTCAGCACTTTTTCTAAAGTACAACTAAAACATAGCTGTGAATGCGTAACACTTGCTGTTGATTTTACTTTGCCTGCGCATTCATGCATTTGTTTGTTCGTATCTGTAAACCATCGTGGCTGAGCCTGCATGCACGCGTAGGTTCCCACTACCACAGTCACCCTTAAACATTAACACTTGCAACAGGCTATTTTTTATAGCTGGCACACGTTTGTTTTATGTTTGGGTAAGGGAACTTGTCACTCCAGGTGTCAGGTGTAACTGCTTCTTGGCTAAGACACCTTCTTAATGTTGAGTACTGCTCAGTTTTTTATCAGCGCCTTGGTTCACCGCTTATTCTGTTGTTCTCCAGAGTGCTCCCATTCTGTGTCTGACCACATTATTTCTGCAGCCAGCAGCCTGCACTGCACAGGTACGCTTCACTAGCTCCTTTAATGCCAACAGAAGATTTGTGCACGCTAGTGCTTTAGGAGCGTGCTTTGAAGCAAATCTTTCCTCTTTCATGTGGCAGAGTGGGCTTGGCATACACCAATGGGATGAAACTGAACTAGGAGTTGCGCTCCCGGTGCCTACCTAGTGTGCTTCTACCGTGACTGGGTGTTCATCTACAGTGCTGAAGCAGACCCCTTCCTTACCCCTGAGATACATAAGAATTGAACATCAGGTTTTCAGCACCAGCAGTCTCTGCACTACAGATCTGCTCCAAGCATCCTCACTGCTTGTTAATGTACAGATAATGCACAGGGATACCGTGAGCTGTTTCCCTCTTGCTTTAAGTTAAGGCATCCTGTACTGAACTTCAGTAATAAGTGATATTAATCTCACTGACAGAGTCCATTTCTTCTTGTTGGCAGTGTTAGACATATTCAACTTGTAGTCGCTGAGACTTTTCATTTAGGGCTGCTTTAGGATTCATTGTGCTTGACCTGTGCTTGCACAGGAAGGTAGAGCTGGGAGAGTTTTAGGAGGTCGTTAGGTCCTGGACCCCCTCATTTCATAAGCTTTGTCCTAAAATCCTATTCAAAGACATCTTAAGTTCCTTTGATTCCCGAGTTTCTCTATGAAAGTATTACAGGTTGAGCCACCCCCCTCTTTGTCCAGACCTCAACTGGCACTGAAGTCTCTCGACATGCTGTTTTGCAGAGTCAACATCTGAACCATTCACAACATAGGCAGAAGTGGGGGGAGAGCTGCCAAGTGGTTCCCATGGATGTGAAGTACAATGTGAAATGGCCCTTGATTTTTCTATATGAAAGAGACATTTGACATCTTTATTTCCTTTAAACATTTAGTTTTGTCTCCATAAGCATTGCTTCTTTTGAGGAAAAATGGCAGTGGAATAAAGAAAGGATTGAGTTGGAAATCTAGGTTGTGCTGTTGGATGGGTAAGCTCTCCTGACTGCCAGACCATAGCCAGGTCTTTCTCCTGATCAAATGTCCCTATTTGTCTGTGAGAATGTATGTCAGCTTGTGTAGAAAAGACACTTAAGCTGTTGCAATTTAATAGGTGGTCTTTGCCAAATTAATAAACCGGTACCTGATAAACATACAAATTCTGCATAAAATGGCAGGCTCCATTGGAGGTCACTTTTGCCTCTCAAATTTCTTTCAGCTTGGGGAACCACAGCTGGTTGACCTTTGCATGTTTGATATATGGCCTGTCTCCTGTGATGCTCTTAAATAATGCCAGCATCGTACCTCAATTTAGAGACACTAAGTGCTGCAAAACATGTAGCTGGTAGCTAATCATAAAAGCATAAAATTTGACAGCATTTGGCAAAGGGATGTACAAAACCACACTGGACTTCCCGTAAGAAAATAAGAATATTGCATAGTAGCACGGGTTCTGCATAACCTTCTCCTCCTCACTTCTGTGCCTGATGCCTTTTCAGGCTTTCTTACCTAAGTGTTGATACCCATGTAACCTTATACTGGCCAGTCTGGGAGTAGTGGGAAAATAATTTCTCAGTCTCATTTGCTTGTCTTTTGGTATGGAGGAGGGACAGGTCATAGGGGCATCAGGGTTTTTCATTTTGTGGGAGGGATTATGACCTGGCTCCCATTGGAGTCATGAAGATGACATTGTCATTTTGCTGATTTGTGCTGACATGGGTGAGACCTTCTGAGAAAATCCTGTAGTTTTTTTCTCTGTCAAAGACCACTTACCTTCAGCAGGTCTTCCCTGAAGAAGCCCAACTTCACTCCAGGTAGATCTGTGAACTCACCAGCCACTCTTGTCCCCTTTTACATTTGTTGTTTTCCCATGGGTTTAAGAGCACTTTCTCCCCTCTGTTTGCTAGTATGAAATAATAGGATTGTTCCAGTGGGAAAGGAAATGTGTTTTGACACCATTGTGTCAGAGTGCCACTTTGGAGGTGATTTAACTTTTGTTAAGTTCCTGTTGGCATTTCTTTGGGGTTATTATCATTTTGTAAACATTACGGAGTAGGCTACAGAGCGCCAACTGCTTTATGCTTCTGTTAAATAAAACATACAGTACACCCCGTTCACATGAGCTAATCTCCAGTGCCCATGTTGTTTGGAGTCTTTGGGACCAGCATCTGCAAAAAGACCGAATTTGTAGCAGGGAGCTGTGAGGCTGTGGTCACCCCAGCAGAAGGGCAGGTCCTGATACCCACAGTGAGTTAGGTTGGCAGAGGAATGATTTCTCCTCCCTCCATGCAGATCTGTGTCTCTGAGTTGGAAAAAATAAAAAGAGGATTTAAGAAGTCCTTGGTTTTGTCTTAACCCACCCATTACAGGCTGCTAACTTCAGGTGTTATCTCGGAGTCAGAAAATCCCTAATTTTTACATTTTTATAAACGCTGTCAATACCTTTTTTTTTTTCCTCTTCCAAACAAACCCATCCAGTTTCCATCTGTGTCTATAGCAGGTGATAGGGATCCATGAAGATTCCTTTTCATGCCCCGAGACACAACAGTAGTGACACAGGAGCTCCCCCAGCTGCGCAGGACCTACAGAAATGCAGGGCCAGTTCCTGGGTGGGCTCATTGGCCCAGGCTGTCCTGCCCTCCAGGAGGACCCAGAGCAGGCAGTGCTGTACGGTACATTGCTCACTCCGCTAGAGTCAAGGCTCCCACGTGAGAGCGTGGGAAGGTCAGTATGTGTCCCTTTGTTGTGTGCTGCGCCGAGATCACGGGCCACTACAATTATGATCCTGTCAAGTACCTGTCGAGAGAGCAGGACTAGTAAAGGAACCGTACGTAAGTTATTGAGCATCAAAGGATTTATGAGTTGCCACATTTTCCATGTGATAGCTTAGGTATTATAAGGAATGACGACGGGCAGAAGAAGGTTGAGTTCTGGGGTTTTTTTAACAGCTTTCCCTATTGTTCTTGTAATGGTCAACCTTGCCAGTCAGATGGACCACACGACCCCTTCCAGAAGCAGGGACACACGATGCTCTCCTGTCCCTTGTAACTAGTCACACGAGGCTGACAGCTTTGTACTTGCGTGTTGAATCTAGTGTTTCTGGGAAGCTTTGGACTGAGATATATTGCAAGCTGAATAAATTCATTCTGCTTCCCCCCTGCTTTATGTCATATAATAGTGACAGAAAAAATGGCAGTAGGAAAAGGCTGCTATTGTTAAAATAATTAATCTGGCTGATAGCCTCTTCCTAAAGGGCCCTTGGGAAAGAGGACTGCCAAAAGTAGGCTGCAGGCTGGGTGAATTTGCATAGTGTGAAAGGTGGGACATTTAATAATAAATCTGTATTTGTTATCTTGGCCTTTTACAATGAAATGGAAATACAGCCAGCACTCTGACGTCCAGAGTAAATACCCTGCAGTATATACTAGAGTAGGCTAAAATTGGGCTTTCAGGGGGGAGTTATAAATGAAAGTTTTTAAAAAAGAAAAGGGCATTCAAGCAGGGTATTGTGGACTAAGTTTTGAAAAGCTGAAAATCGTGAGTTTCTCTGGTTTTAGTTTCTGGAAGTATTGAAGAGATTAGCATAAATTTGGTTACATGAAGGATAAAGCCTGTTGTTAGAAGTGGTGGCAGTGAATGCAGCACATTATAAATTCAATAATCTGCTTCTGCTGGCTTTCATCATTTTCATAATGTTTCCCTGACAGAATTACCTGCTCGGAATTTAAGTCTAAATTATCTCCTTCCACAGATTGTGTGTTTGTCCCTGCTTTTTAAGCATAAGTGGGCATTTAGGAAGGTACCCAGATTTAAGATAAAGACTCCCATATATTCAGTATCACATCATTTATCACCTGTGAATCAAGGCTCTGGATAAATGATAATTACTGGTTATCTCAGGCAATTAGAGGGTATTCTTTACCTGTAGTTGGGCTCCTTATTTTAATTGCTTTTGTATCTAACAAGGTACACGTTCCAAGCAATTTAAGTTTATAGTTTTAAAAGGCAGTGTTGCCCAGCTGGGTTGGTGTAGTTCATGCCTGCAAATGCCCTGCACCAGCTCCAGTTTTCCTTCAAACCAAGCAACAGGATGGTTACTGTTGGCAGCATATCTGCCGTCGTAGGAGAAGGTAAGCTTTCAGGATACAGAAAGATACTGCGTAAGTGTGTAATACTAAGAGATGGTTTTGTGGTTTGGGTTTTTTTTTTTTCCTTACTCTTCTTTGTGTTCTGAACTTACTGGAACATTTATATGTAATTCTGGGGAAAGTATCTTGTTTAAAACTGTAGCTGGCTGATCTCTGAAGTACTCTTTCCTACTGTTGTGATGGTTTTTGAAGCTGTGCCGGTACAGTCTGTTAACACCGTATCGAGTGCAGGCTTCATGGCTTGTTCAGTGCATTACTGTATTGGGTTACACCAACAAAGGTGATGGGAAAAGCAAGCAGAAAATGAAACAATGGTTCAGGTTGGCCACCCCCCAGTAAGCAGGTCCAGATTTCTGAGAGTGCCCCATTTATTAACAGGGACAGGCTGATTTCCAGCCTTCAGCCAAATTGCACAATGCTTGGTGCCACGCAGGCAGCAGCCAGTCAAGCACAGCGTACGGAGCAGGGGGTTGAGCTATCCAGATGTCAAGGAGGCAGTTTCAGATCTGCTGGCTAGACTTGTTGAGCCAAGATGCACCTGAAAATTGTTATCTTAAAATCTTTGTCTGTAAATGTTTTATCCCACTGTTCAGAATAACCATTGATTTCAGCAGTGCATTCACCAGCTGTCACTTACTGCTACAGGGAGGAACCAGAGGTGCTGACTCAGCCCAGATGCTTAAACACAGTTAATATATGGGATCTGCAACACGGGGTTTAAGTCTTGTGTTACAACCCTCCCTTCTCAGTGCCGTATCACCATGCCTAGAGAGTTATCAGTATTGCTGCTCTATTTTCCTGCTCATTTCTTTACTTATTGTGACTTTTGTTATCCTTTGCATATCCCCCTGTCACTATAATTGTCCAGCATGTTGCAAGTCTCTTAGTATTATTTAGAATCAATGCCTTTCCATATCCATGTCTGGTTCACTGGTCTGCTTTGCTGACAGATGCTTAGGGGCAAATCTTTAGCTGGTAAAAATAGAGCTCCCTGCAACAGTCATAATTTACACCAGCTGAGAACCAGCCACTTCTGCTCTATCTTAAAATATCCATCTCTGAGCATCAATTTGTTACTTAACAATGAAAATGCTCCCAGTCATCAATTTCTCATTCCAAATCACTGTGAAAACGTGGGGGGTTTTGTTTGTGTTTCTTGGTTGTGAGGTTTTTTTGGGTTGGTTTTTTGTTGTTGTTGTTCTTTTCTGTTTTTAATTTTTGTTTTGTTTTAGACTAGTCTTTGTTTTTAATAGGAGCAGTGTTGCATAATCTGGATTATAACACGTTCTTGAAAGTGTATTTGATATATGGATTTTATTTCTTCTTAAAATGTATCAAGAAAAACATTCTTCCTTTTGCTATGAGATTATGTAAATGCTTCGTACCTGCCGAATCTTTCTGGTTGGCCACTATCTTTTCTACATTGTGGCAGGATGCATGTAGTTTTCTCTAGTTGTTTTTCCAAAATCCTCCCTGGAACCAACTTTTTTAGCTGACTTCAAACATGTTGTCCACTTTAAAATGTTGCTGGGTGGGATAATTTTGTAGTATACCTGTAATCTCTCATTATGGAAATTAATGGATAAAACCACCACTTTGCATCCCTATCTTTATAAGCCTGCAGCATCAAGGACCTAGTCTGGGTTATAGCTGGAAAAATCATTCTCCAGTACACTGCATGATGCTGCCTGAGTAGGGGGTGGGCTCCTCAGTCTTGCAGATGCTGGTGCCTGCTCTGGGCCTTGACATGTCCCAGGTCACGAATAACCAAGGGCCGGTGACTCAGGAGAAGGTCAGGTCACCGCTGGATTTGATGTATCAAGGTTGCTTGGTTCAGAAGAGCCAAACAAGTCTGTTTTACCCAGGTTTTTAATTCTTGGAGGAATCTCCAGTTAGTTGTACAAATTGGAAGCCATTGACTAGTGACTTCTGTTTGTTTGGGGGTTTTATGTCCTAAACTGTAGTGCTTATTTTTACAGAGTAAAAGGGCCTATTTTTGCTCTCCTCTTTACTGGGAGGAGTTCAGTTTTAATGTTCAAAGTAGACTTCTGAGGCTGACCTTTATTTAGCTTTTTAGCTCTTAAAATGCTTGAAGTTTTCTACTCTACAGACCATGCAGAAGGGTTCCCAGAAATGCCCTAGCTCTATGATAATTTGTAATCTATATAAATATCAAACAATCATGGATTTCTTTTAATACCTCACTTGCACAGTCATATACATCATCTTTAAAAAGGAGAAAAAAAATAAATCAGAGAGGTCTATTTCAAATGGGGAAAAGCTGAAGAGGGAGATGGTAGGGGGATGGAGATTCAGTACTGTTCAGGATGCCATTGTTATATTAGGTAAAGTCTGGCTTCTTGCATAATGCATTAGAGCCGACAGGCTTGCTCCTTCTTTCGGAGGCATCTGAATTGTATTTCAATTGTCCCATAAAGATGGAAGTTTCTACATGTGGGCAAAGTTGCATTGGTTTCTTTACAGGTTAATTTTGGGATTGTCTGGTTTGGGTTTCTGTGAGTTTTTTTTGTTCGTTTGGTGTTCTGCTTTTTTTGTTATGTGTGTTTGTGTGTGTGTGGAGGTTTTGTTTGTTTTCTTTTTGTTATATTTTGATTCTTTTTTATTTTTCCTGCGGCAGTGAATTCCATCCCTCTATCAAGAAACAGAAAAAAGAGCATATACAAACATCTGAATGCTGGATTTCTTATGAGAATGAGATAAAGATGATGATGCTTTCTCAGCATTGTAGCTCTGTAGAAGTAATACTGAGAATCATGGGGGTGGGATATGAAAGGAGAGGAAGTTATTGTCACTTCTGAATATGATCAGTGACAACTGAGCGTGACACGTGTGTTACTTTCTAACTATTACTGCTTGTTCCAATTTATCTGGACCTACTTAATAATCATATTTCCTCCTAACAGGTAACCACACAGGCTATCAGTATGCAGTAGTTGATGAATGCACAGTGCAAAAGTTAGCTTAGAGCCTTCTTGTATTCATTCAATTTATCTTCAGATTTAGGATGCAGGTGGGAATCTGTTTCTCTGTTTTAAAAGCTTCAAAGGCTGATTTCTTTATTGTTTACATGTCTTTCAAACTGTAGTTAATACAAGTCGCTCATATAGTAAGCTACAGAGCCTATGACTTAGTAGAAATTAGAAACAGAAGAGCCCTATTCCAAAGAAATGCAGCATGGGCAGCCTTCCTTTCTGTCTCTGACATCTACCCATCAGGCATAGACCATAGCAGGTATGTAAGCCAAAAGAACTATGTGAACTCTAGACTGATTACAGAGACGGAGGAAAAGGTGAAGTTACCAAAAAGGCATGACTTTAAATGCTCACACTTTTGTATGAATTAAGGGCAAGGTATAAGCAATTGTATGAACACTGCCTCTCTCTTTATTTGCCGGGGGAAAATTACTTAAAGGCATGGCTTTGTTGAAGCTTAGAAGCCTACTAGTCTGATAATCTGTCTGTGGTCACACTGCAAAGGAAATGGAGAGAATAGTGCATAAGGTCTGGATCCTGTCTCCAAGTGCAGCGCTAGCTTGCATCAACAACCCAAATATTAGCTCTGTGATCAGGCAAGTGGATTAGAAACCAGGTCACTATGGAGTCAGTGCAAGTATAAGTTGCAGCCGACAATCCCATCATGGTATTATTTTGATAGACACCATTAGCATGCCAGCTGAGAACTTGGAGGCAGATGGAGAGCATTAATGGGTAGCATGCAGTTATCCAGCAAAGCAGCAGCAACTTCTGAATGGAAAATGACAACACATAATCCATTTGTCTGAATTGCCCAGCGTATGGGAATATCTGACAGCGCAGTGAAGACATGATGTCATTTTCCCTAGAGAAGGTGCTTGCAAAATGCTGCAGCTCTTGCATTCTGTATCTCTTCTTCTCCTCTGCTTAAATGTTTCTGTTGCATTACGTTCAAGTCAGTTATTTGGCAACACAGTTTTGAAAACAGGGTACATTCCAAGTACTTAAATAAAAATGGATTTTTTTTTTTTTGTCTCCCAGAGACTAGATATGATTCTCTGTCATTGGTACTGAACAGATCAACCTTTAGACATTAGTGTACCAAGAAATCTACTAGTATATCTGTTTGTTCCTTCCAGGTACATGCATTCATAAATTGGCTATCTAGGTTTATTCATTCATAGATTCAGTATGTGCAGAACCTCGCAAAGTCAAAGAAATGGGTGTTTTTGCAGTCTGTCGAAAATACCTGTAAGCTGATGCCCATTCAGATACTGTACTTGCAGTAGATTATCTGCTACACCTAGTATGGAAATGCTCTCAAAATGTAGCCAACTGCTGTTGTGATGTAAGGACTCAGCCTACAATTTCCTGCTGATGACCCATCTTCCATCGCAGTGAGGAGGAGTCAGGCAAGGATCAGGAATAAAGAATTTGCGCGCACCGCAGCCGGTAGCTGCGTTCATGCAGAATGCAGCTGCAGACCTCTACTTGGTATGTGTTGATTCCCCACAGCTCACTGCAACAGCATGACTTAAAAAGTGTGCTGTGCTACATTGGATCGTTTTCTCTCTATCTTTTATTGTGGCAATAACTGTCACCTATTTGTTTTCTGTCTACTTTTATGCGATTTTACTGACCATTTTCCTAACGGGCATTTCACTTCCAAGCTGGAGAATTCTAGCCTGCAACCACCTCACCAGTCATAAAAGCTTATTTTTGACCATCATCTCTGTTCCCCTTCTTTTTACCTTTCCTTGTCATGACTTCACAAAATGTCTGGAACTTCAGCAGTACCCAAGGTATGGCTGCTGCGTGGATTCCTACCATGACATACTGGGGTTTTTATTACATTTATAAACCGTTAGCTTGTCTCTCGTCTTCTTAGGCATATCGTAAAGCATGACCACGTCGTCAGATCTTTACTTACTTACCATGTTTTCTATATATCCTGTCTTAGACTTTTCCTTCTTGTTGTCTTTTAATTTTAGTCTTTAATTATTTAATCCCATCATTTTAAAGTGCATCATCTTTGTTTCTTAATCTTTTACTTGACAGTGCTTTGAGTTCCCCCTTTTCTTTCAGAAAGGAAAACCATTCATTTGCCTTGTGAATATCAAAAATATGACATGGATAACACAAAAGAACTTATTGGAAGAAACATTGCAACTTTCTTTTTAAATTCCTTCATTTGTATTGCAGTATTGATATGAAATGGTATCATAAATTATACTGATTTCTTTTTTTCTGCAACCTTTTTTCTTTTCTTGCCCACACAGAGCATTTAATAAAAGAAAAGAAAATGTCACTGAATCTGTAAAAGTGTCTATATATATTTGTCAGAAAAATGCAGTAGAGTGGCATTATGTTCAGGACCCAGTCAGAGTGGTAATTATTCTTTCAGCAGTTTAAGACTGTACCTGTTCCCTGCATTTTAAGTGGCTGCCAGAGAACAAGGCACTGCAAATTGATTAAATATTAATTGTGACATTGAAAATTTCTGTCTCATATTGTTTGGCTGCACTGATCCATAACCTGCATTTAAACAGTGTGATGCAACTGCTTAAATGTGATTAAAGTATTCAAGGCAGCATTTTATGTCAAGTCCATCAACATCTATATGGAAAAATATATTTTTGCCTTCAAGTGTGCCTCGGGAAATGGCTCAGTGTTGTTAGTTCCGCACACAGAAGTAACAGTGAGGTCAAATGAAAATTTCCGTACTGTAGGACTCATCTGGTAGCTTAGTGGGCATTTTGTGGGCGAAGCTCTGACAGTTTTAGCAGAAGGCTATTATTGTGATAAAGAATAGGGGTCAGTGCAAGACTTGCATGATCAAAAATACATAGACTGCCTAGGTGTGTGTCTGCTGGACACACACTTCCCCTTTTATTCAAAGAAATTCTGCAAGTGCTTATTTATTGCAGTGAAGGGCATGATGCAGACTCACGGACCCCCTCCATAGTGCATCTCAGGCAGGTCGCTTTAGGCAGTGTGGATCCATACGGACGGGCCGCTTAGTCCTCCCCAGAGGCTGCTATCAACCACTGACCACGTCAGCAGGCTGCAGGTGTAAAACTCTTACTCCATCCATTGCTAAGGCATACTGCCCAGGCTCTCTAAGCCCTTTTGGATTAATTTTTGATGTGTATTTTTGAGAAGTCGTCAAAGTGCATATTTAAAACTATAGCAATCATTGGTAATCAGTTTGCTATGGATTTTAATACAGTTTTCCCTTCTAGTGCAATAAAAATTACTCTTAATTTGATTTTTCCATCCAAAAAAGCTTTCCTCTCCTTTAGTTTTATTTTGTACATTTTTAATTACTTCCCATTTCAAAGTGCATAGTTTTGTTTTAATGTACTACTGGGGAACTTGTTCTGTCCTAAAAATATTAGTTGTTTCAATATTAAAGTGTTTCATTCGGTGTATTTCCACCACTGGAGATTAAGACATTTCCCCAGTTTTGTCATGTTTCGTACTTGGAAAATATTTACCTCAAGCTGTTTTTCCTGTGTTATTTTCTGTTCTGAGGCATTTCACATGATGACAGGAGTCTACGTTTTGTGAATTTTAAATGCTTTGTGGAGATTTCATTTTGAAGCTTCAAGACATTTTCTAACCATAGGAAAAATGACAGATATGTGTACGCGTGCATGTGTACATTTTTCATATACTTCAATCTTCTTGATTTCATGTTTAATAATTACACAGGCTAAGGGCACAATGTAGCTGTAAGAAAGAAGTGCTTACTTGACAGTATCACCATCTGATTTAAAGTGCTGACCCTGCAGCCGTGTGGTGCCTGGCCCCCTGCTTGACTGAGGTACCACCTGTTCTGCAGCCATAGCTCCCTTACCCAGATCAGCTCACCAAACCCTTATTCCCACTATTCCACTGGTTTACTTCCATCCTTTTTCCACTTGGTTAAGCTACTCTTTTTAATTTCATGGTTGAAGTCTTAAAAGCCTGCCCTGATACCTTGTTTGTCATCCATGTTGCCGGAGTCTCACATTTATCCTCCCACGTTCTCCCTAGCAATTATTTTGTACTGAGGCAGTGCCTTTACAGTCAACTCACTCTTCTAAAACTGGCAACAAAATCCCTAGGTATTTTTCCCCCCGAGGCAGTTGTTTCTTTGAAGTCACTTTTCAGTTGTCACTGTCTAAAGCCAAATGCATAGGTCTTTGTGGGGGGTTAGTCCTGTAAACAGAGACGTAAAGGCTGTTTTCCCAGGGCTGAACGCTCCCACTCGATGGCACCATTATGTTGGTGTTTGGCATGCTGGAGGATCAAGCACTTCGGACGGACTGTCTGAAGGGGAGATGTCATGGTTTAAAGAGGAAAGCTGGGTTCTTAGCTCATAGGTTGTTTTTTTACCAGACTTACATGGTGGTTTACAGAAGCTGAAAGTGCCAGGGAGGAACACCATGCTGATAGAAAGCTGCATAGCTGGTGTGGTTATTCTGTTCTCTGCTTGTGCCACCCAGGTGTAATGAGGAGAGCACGACTGAGAGGTTGCAAATTGAGAGAGGGACAGGAAGGTCTCCAAGGTGACAAGAAAATTTTACTGTGCCTCTTAACTTCATAGAAAGAGCATAGTTTAAATAGGGGCTGACCTTGTGTGCTTTTTGCTGTGGCTGTATAAGCAAGGGGTACAGCAGAGTCAGGTCTGAGTATCTGTTTGAGAGTAGAGGCCAATTATCATGTATCTTTGTAATATTTATCCTAAATATCCTGCATGTCCTGCCACATTGCATTTTTTCATTGGAAAGGAAACCATCATTTATCTTCATAAGCAATATTATCTTTCTTTCTGCTTATTAACTTTTTTCCTCTGTTAATCTACTACTCATCACTGAAACATATTCTTGCAATCCTCAGTAGTCACCTGTTCATGGCCCATCAGTCTACTGGTCATTATTTTTTAATATTAATTTAAAGTTGATGTTATATCGATTCATCAACAGCTGGTTGGGAGTGATTCGCTTCCACTGTTTCAGCAGCATTTCCCAAACTTGCTGTGTTTGAATACAGTGCTGAATAGATGTAAGCAAATTCTTTGTGTGTATTTCTCTCTGTTTGAAAACTGCTCAGTCGCAGCAGCCTGCTCCTCAAAAGATCTCATTGCTATTAACTAATTACAAAGAGCTGTAAATATTCAAAGTGCTCCACAGACATACATGGAGCTTGGACTGCGAGCCAAAGCAAGGACACTCCGAATCAGCCGTGGCATAGCAAGAAATTGCTATGAATAGACCCAGCTCTTCTCGGTGTACATTATATGGCACACTCTACAAAGGAGGCATATGACCATTTCCCAGGAGCTGCTGGGATTTATTCCCTCTGAAGTGGTGGAGCTGCATCTGTACCACTTCTGCATCTTCTTTTTGGGTATGTGCCTCTTTGGCTATGGCACTGCTGCAGCTTTGTTGGATTTTTAGGCAAGAAGGTTTCATCGAAGACCCTGGCTTAAGCTGATGAGATTTAGGGGAAGTCAGAGAACATGCCCTTTCACATTGCCATGCTGCCTCTCTGTGTCTCCTCAAATGCCCATTCTTTGCTATGCCCCCTCTGCCCAAAGCAGCCTTAAGTGTTGGCCTGCTCTCTGGAGTGATCCCCACAGAGAGGGGTAAAGGTGTGAATAACGGGGTGCCAAATGAGCTCCTGAAGTAGGGGTTAGTATTTATACAGGGGTTTTGGCAGATTCAGCAGTTGGGGCACTCAGCATTTGCCTTTTTTATAGATTGATTTTGTACTGTCTGTAAATAAAGCTCTGTCCAGCTGTCAGCCAGCTTCATTCATTTCTTCTTGTAGATGGCCTCCAGTTTTCAGGTGTTTTAGCTCATCTTGGCACATGGTGGCTGGTGGTTCTTTTGTCATCACTTAGGGGTGACGTTTTTCTGTTGACCATTAAGAAACTCTAGGATTTCTTCCAAATGACTATTTTGTGCAGCTTCTTGGTTTCCTAGTTATATTTATAATCTGTAAAAGTTAATACTCTACTTAATAACTAAAGCCTTGCTTTCTGGGATATGAATCTTACAGGTCAGTAGTGATAATGAAGTCATCACTAAAGATTTGCTGTAATCTCAGTTTATACAGCTGAAACACAGCTTCTGATTTTAAAAATAATAATAATAATAAAGAAGAAACAGGCTTGCTGTTCTTCCTTTTTCTTATCTCTGTTGAAATAATACTGGTCATTGTCACACAATGTTTTCATCTATGTGAATAATTGTTTTGTAGTGTGTCATATAATCTGCAAGCTTTTTGTGACAAACCTATTATTTTAATTTTAACTTCCATCTGCCATTTTCTCTGTTCTCTTTGAACAAAGCAAGAAAAAAAAAAAATTAAAAAAATGGATGGTAAAATCTGACAAAAAACTCCTTGTCTAGCTCCTGTCCTCCCCACACTCGTGGGGCAGGGGCTGGGAACTGCTAGATCCCAGCCCTCAGCTTTGCTGGGTTGCCTGATCCTGGTACTGGAGCAGCTGGTGAGCTTCATGCAGGGAGCCAGACAGCGCTTGGCCAGCAGGAGGGGAAACACGCAGGAGGGGGAGTGGGTGAGGAGGAACCAGCTGAGAGTGGTTTCTTTTGCACAGAGGCAAATCTTCAATTCCCATAAAGTGAATAGCTTTGGGGTGCAGAAATGAATTAGGCTCTGTGCTTTATGGGCATTTCTCTGAACTTTTGTTTCTTTGCCCATCAGTGTTTTTCCATAAATACAGAGTTATATTCCATGTTTTCCTTTTGTTGTAGTAGTGGAATAGTGAAAATTGTGTTTCACATGTGATCCAGAGAGTGGAGAGGAAGCCAAACGGGTTTGTCTGTGATCTTCCTGGCTCTGTGTGCTTCAGAAATAACAAGCTGCAAGGGTCAGGGTGCAGCGAGTGCCAGGGGCTTGCTGGGGCATTCAGGGGGAAGCCCTTGCGCTAGGACATTAGATACCTTCCTGGGTACGGGCCAAAGTCACACTGGGATGTCAGCCCCCATGCTGGGCAGGATTGGAGATCAGTAGGTCCTACAGCATCGCTGGTGTCGGGACTGATGGCCTCAGGCTGGGCAGAAATGGGGTTGTGGATCATAGATAATGAAAATTAAGGTACTCGTTGAAATACCCTGCTTTGCTTCTGCTCTACCAAAACCCTCATCAAATAAGCTAAGTAAAAATGAAACCGAAGTCTTGCCAAAACAGGATGGAGCTTTTATTGAATATGAACCTGAGAGTTTAATTTAGTGTTCCCAGGAGCTCAGAACATGAGAATATCAGCAAATAAAACTGTGGTTTGGGATCCAAATTGAATAATGAACGTGTTCCTATATTGGCTTGTCTTAGTTGAACTAAATGGTTTACCTAGTTTGCTTGCCATATGACAGAATGTATAGTGTGATTTCTATTTTGTTTTGCTTTTTCGAGCCTATTCATTTCTCTTTGCTGTTGAGGTGGTTATAGGAGAAAAGGCCCGCATCAGCTCCAAGCCAAACAATGAGCTGGTTTTATTCCAGATGCCGAGTTACTGTTCAGAAGTCTTTGCAGTCAGTGGGAGGTCCAGCTTGCAGTACTGTAACCTCAGCCTAATCAGGGAGAGTCACGCAGTGACTGTTTTTCAGCGTACCTTTGTCACTGACTGCACTGGCTATGAAATTATAGATATCACGCAGAAACATCTATGCTAAACTAACCCTTCCTTCAGTTGGCTTTCATCTGTTTTCTTTCAAAGTTGGTTTGGTTTTTTTTTTTTCCCCCAACCTCTCGAAGAAAATATATGCAGGAGTACTTTAACACTCTTCTTTCCCTCCCACACTGCCCAATTCTGCACCCTGAAAAGAAGTATTTTCTGGAGGTTATTTTTCTGACTGCAAAACAAAAAGGAAATTCTGCCCCTCTTTACAGTAGATGTAAAACTTTTGCTGTATCATCCATAGGCTAGGCTAAGGTCAAAAAAAAAAGTGGCCTCCTGTTTGTTCAGCCCAACTTGCTCATCTATAGGATCATCCCTTTTGACTGCTCTCTGGGGAAGAAGGTTATTGTATAGCTCTGCCCTAATGCGCTACCCTGCTAAAGGTAGGAGGAAGACTAGGAGGAGACTATGAGTAAGAAGGGCCGTGTATCTTAGAGCGCAGCTTAGAAGCACTCTCTGGTAAACATGAAATGCTTCCAACAAATTTCCTGATTTTTCTGTTGGCATGTATGGAATAGCCTAGAAACTGCAGCTTAAGCTGCAAACTAAAGACGTTTTTAAAAATGTTGCCTTAGAGACAGTAGCACATGCTGTGTGTAAGACCGAATTAGCCTTACTTTCTAGACTGCTGTTTGTGGATTATGCTTTAATGGCTCAATCCTACAAGCTACTGAGCAAATCTGGTTTCATCCACTTACGGACAGGCTTTGCTTTAGCGTGTGCATGGTCTCCAGAAGAATAGAGCTGTTTGCATACTGACATGTCAGCTTCTACGGACGTAGTTTTTTTGAGCTACTTCAGGCCTGAACTTTGAGCTGTGCATCTGAAGTGCTTAGTTATTTACCTCTCGTGTCACTCCCTTTCTCCTGCCCAAAGGGAAAATGAGCTCCCTCACTGCACATGGAGACACCTAATATGATGCTGGTTTACAATTAAACAGTAAGTCTTGATTACTATTATTTCTAGTACTTTCTGAAATATTTTCATCAGTTATGCGCACAGCAATCCCAGGATCAAGCGGGTAAGAGTTGCATCTCTCGTGGCTTTTTTTGCATGCATGTATTTCACAGGGCTTCCCTCCTCTTCTTGGGATGTTTCGTGATTCTCAAGACATCAGTTAACGTGTCCCTGCTGCCTTAACCTTAGTGGCTGTGGCACTGTCCTTGCCTGGAGGTTGATGTTTGTAGTATCTTCTCTTCAGTCTGTCCCCCCTACTGCATAGGGCGCCCAGTCATTTCAGTCCTATGTGGGGTACGTGGAGACCAGTCTCTGGACCAATTTTCTGTAGGGTCTTGGTGCCTGTATCCTGAAAACCTCATGTAACACCACAATATCTGTCATTTTGTAATGCCTGAGGTTATAGTATCAACCGAGTGATTCTGATTCATTTAGCCTTATCTTACAAATAAAACACAAAGGGTATATTTTAGCAGATAGATTGCATAAGGCACCTGTCTGAATGCCTTCAGACAATGGATCTGTGCAGTCACAAAGGCTTGTTTCTGCCTAGGACAACTCCAGAGCTTTTCTCCTTAGGAGCAACACAAGTCCTTGCTTTTGTAGTTTGTGTTCACTATTTCTCGCTTTGCTTTGTTTGAGGACAAAAATTACTCCTGTCTCAACCCCCATTTGTTCAGTTTGTGTTTCATTTGTCTCTGCGTTTGTCTCTCTTTCAACATTAATACCTTTGGTCTACATCTTCAAGTGCACCAGCTGAGACTCAAGAAAGGTCAGTGGTTAGTCCTTGCTTTGTGGAGGCTGCGGTCCTACATATATGTTCCAGTACAGTGTCTGTCGTCTTTGCAAACAGCAAACAATATTCAGTTCATGACGCATTTAAGAAGTGATAAAATAATGAGCCCCTACCCCAGCGAGGTTTCTGAGAGATATAAGATGCAGGAGAGGGATGGAAAGACTCGGGAGGAAGACAAGCGTGGGCAGTGAAGCCATTTCAGGTGCTAATCCACGAGCTCTAGCACCTCCAGAGATGCTGAATACCCTCACCCCAGCAGGATGCTGAATAAAAGCATTTCTTGGAGAATAAAGAGAGGATAAAGAGCTTAAGAGAGGGTAGGCTGGTCAACGCTTTGTGCTCCCGTTTGTACTTGTCGATTGGTAAACACATAGCATCAAAAAAAAGCTGAATTTGAAACAAAAATCTACTTTTTTTTCCCCTTGCACTCCTGAATGCTCCTAAGATACTTGCCATTCTGCTAGGGTGGTATTCAGCACAACCCCTTCCTGGCAAGCCCCAGGCCCACACAGCCTCCCCCAGCAAGCATGGCATCCTGGGACTACACAATAAATTCCTCCCCTGCAAAACCTGGGGCTTGATTTTGGCACAAGATTCTGAAAGTGGCAACCCAGGGGGAAGAAGAATTCAAATTCAAACTTCCCACACCGCAATACAGAGACTTACCACTGAGTCACCAAAGCTGCTTAAGAATAGTGTTATAATATTTACCGAAAACAACATTCCTAGCTGATAAAGCTGAAAAATATTCAGGCCATATAAAATTAAATGTCCTCTTTAAAGTGTCCATTTTCAGCCTTCTTTTTCTCACTGAATTTGAAGGACATCTTGCGTCTCCTGTAAAAGGGTTTTCAGACAGAAGATGTAACTCAGTTCATTTTTTGAGTCAGGTTATATTGTAGCTTGAGATGCTTGAGAAGTATGAGTTACAAATGGAAGCAAAACCAGCAGCCTTTCATGGAGCTTTACAGATCTGCATTGTTGATGTCAGTCTGTGTCACCCCAGGAAAAAAACAAGCAAGAAAAGAGGAAAAGGAAATGCCAGGGAATATTTTGACTAAGAACATTAAGTATTAGTGTTCCAGGGTTTGCGTGTTATTTTTTTTTTTAAACTAAAGCTGCTTTTAGTGTCAACTTTACTTGCTAGAAAAGTCCTTACATGTTAGTAGAGAGGTCTCTCTTGTTAATTGCCCAGTGAAGTTAATTCTGACTTACACGACTGACCTTTATATCTGAGGACAAAGGCATCCAGAATTTGCATTCCACTTAGGACCAGATTCATTGAATCAGACTTAGACCTAATTGCACTATGAATTGCAAAATACAGTCCTGCCTATGAGATGCTTTCATATTGTGGCCTCTTTATAAAATGCGTTAATGGCACAGTGCGCTGAATTGATCTTGGTAATTATATTTCTGCAACTGTACAGGAACTTGCTGGCTTTTTAGGTGATACCGGGAAAGTTAATAGTGAATAAATTTGAACTGTGTGTAGCAATTACATTGTTCTTGGATGTGTACAATATTTCTACTTTCTATTCGAAAAATCAAAGATTTGTAGTATTTTGTTCCTGTCTTTTACTCCATGATTTCCTATCACCTTTCACTGTGATAACTCTGGCAATTCTGTAAGTCCCTCCAGATCCCTAACAATGATCCCTGCCTTTTCTAGGTGCTGTCTTTTCTAAATGTTCTATTAAAAGTGAAATAGAATGTGTTACTAAAACTAGGCTCCAAATAACTGAATTTATTTTAAAAAAGCCCCCAGATTAGATCTGTATATCCTTGGCTGTTTCGAGTACAGGAGTCACTCTGGGTGATGGAAGCCCAGCTGCAGGTGTACAAACAGCTGCCCTGACTGGGGTTCATTTGCTCTGTTACTCCCAATTGTGGAGAAAATTCTTTCCTGTTTAATATTTCGATAGCTGACCTACAGAGCACACGGCTGTCGATTTTCAATTTTTGAGTATGGAGTTGACTGGCTTAAAAAGTAATGCCTAAGATTTTCAGAAGATCTAAGGATTTTACGTGCTGAATTCCACTGAAATTGTGATGGAAGTTGACTTTCCAAGTCATTAATACTTAGTTTTTTATCATCTGTGTATTTTGTTACCAAACAAAAAACGTTAGAGGTTATGTAGGTCACAAAATAAGTGCAAAAACTAGGAAGTGTCATTTTTATGTAGCTTATTTATCAATGATGCTGACGTTTTCCCAAGCAACAACGCAAGGATTATTTTTAGTGTTTCATAATTTAACTAAATCTCATTGAAATTCTATAGAAAAGATGTAAAACTTTTTTTTTGTAATGTAAGGAAGATCTCCTCATTTCCCATGAGAGGATTTTTGCAAGTGATGGAGACTGTTGGTACCTGGAGTAGATTCCTGTAATTCACAAAGTAGTCTTTGCCTCAAACTGGGGAGAATTTGGCATAGACCCTTGTGATTGGCTGTATTTGTAATTCTGCAGGAGCTGGCTATTGCAGCAGCTAAACCCAAGGAAAATTGTTACTCTAAAAAGTCTCATTAAACAAAATCAGTTGAACTGCGAAGAAAAAAAGGCACGTCCTGTGTGGTATTAACTTAATGAATCTTCCTTGATTTCAGGGCTTATGTTATCATGTATACCATCTGAGAGATTCTTGCCCGTGGTGTTTACTTAGCAGATACTGGAATTTTCCTTATATTTGGCTGATTAAATGTTATAAATTTAACCAGGCTGTACACCAGCGCGAGGGATGATGCTCATACGTGGAGTAGTGGTAGTTGGATTGACTATAGTATTGCTCTTATCGTTGAGGAACTGGTTGCTTGGGTATCTCAAAACTCTTAAAGTAATGGCCCTTTGAATTATAAAATAATTAATTTTCTTTTTAAAGCATCTTAGCTGTGTAACTTTGTTGCTTTTTGTAAGAGATTTTTTCTTTTCTGTTTGAGAGAGGAAAGATCAATTTTATCTTCTTTAGGGATTTACTGTAATAACGATGGTTTTATGTTTCTCATTCCTTTCCTGAGACAGTGTTTCTCCTCCTCTGCTGGAAACTACACTTTTGTGCCCTCCAGTGCAAAATAAATTAGTGAATGAAACAGAACAGAAATTACCCAGAGGCTGGGCTTTTCTATTTTTATTTTTGTAAGTGTACTTTTAAACAAATCTTGTCTTCCCATGGAGAGACTTCTCTGGCATCCCTGAGAAACTAGAGGTGCTGAGATGTCTCTGCCTGTACAGGACTGGTGGGAAAAGTGCTGGGCTTGAAAAAAGTAATTTAGTAGTAGCAGTAGTACCATTGTTATCATTATATTTAGGAGTGTGAGACCAGGATCCGATTGTCCTAAATTATGTCTAAAATGATCAATGGTAGCACAGTGTGTGTGAAGTGAATGAAATACCTGGAAGCTTTTAAGCTAGCAATTAGGATGCGCTTTTTTTCCCTGGGCGTTTCCTTGAAGATGTGTAGATTTATTAGATCAAATCAGTGTATGCTTCAAAGACTGCAGGTAGCTCGGGTTTAGATCTATGTTTTCCAACTCAAGCTGCAATAGGACGTGTTCTTGGCAAGACAGTTGTTCTACGATTGCTTCTATCCACCATAAATCTCCCGATGGACTTCAGCATTCTGCAATTAGTGACATTAACACGTGGTTCTCTATCAAATCTGAGCGTCAGTGAAGAGAAACACTTGTACAGAAAATAGGCAATCAGCCACAGCTAATCTTACCTCCTTAGCAATTTTTGGTTGTATAATATTTGTGTTGGGGAAAGAGTTGTTTAAATGTTCTCACTTTGTTTTGCTTTGTCTTAGCTGTGAGGGTTATTTATACTGTTTTATGCACATATGAAAAAGTATGATCTGTAAAGGTAATCATAAAGGCATTAAAATGGTCGTGTTTGTAGAGATTCGCACATGTTATAATTCGCACAACTGGAGTGCTGCGTTGGACAGCTATAAACTCTTTGGAAGGGATAGGCCGAGAAGGAAAGGTGGTGGAGTGGCCCTGTCTGTCAGGGGCCAACAATGCAGATATCATAGTGGGAGTCTATTACAGACCAGCTGACCAGGACCAAAAAGCAGATGAAATATTCTATAAGTAGCTGGGAGAAATCTCACAATCAGTACCACACTCTCATGGTTCCTGGAGCGTGTGGAAGATAATTTCCTGACCCAGCTGGTGAAAGCCAACTAGGGCAGGCTCCCTGCTAGATCTGTTGTTCATAAACAGAGAAGGACTTGTGGGAGATGTGAAGGTTGGAGGCCCTCCTGTGCACAGTGATCACAGAGGTGGAGGGGTAACATTATATGTTCAGGAGTGTTTTGGGAAAAAAAAAAAAATTACTAGAGGGCTGGGATGTCATCCAGAAGGAGACCTGGACAAGCTGGAGAGGTGGGCCCAGGTGAACCTCATGAGGTTCAA
>JAAGNO010023453.1:74348-87113 GCA_033439905.1 Ceryle rudis | reverse complement strand
GCTGTAGTTGAGGATGTCCCTGCTCTCAGCAGGGGGGTTGGACTGGATGACCTCTAGAGGTCCCTTCCAACCCAGACTTTTCTATGATAGATAAAAAAGAAAATCCATCAGCAGAAAGGCAACTGTTGTTCAAGGCAGAATGAGAAGGCAGTAGCACTGCTGAGAGTGTTTATCCTGATAGAAGGGTGCCACTCCTAACATGGGCGAGCAATAATAAATGCATTTTGTAGAAAAGCATCAAGAATTCACAGTTACCGTGTTGAGGCCATGTGACACATCATCCTGATTACCATTTTGCCTCCTGCATTTATTTTCTCTTGATACAAGTTTCTTGATGAAGAAGAATTGAAGATTGAACCTAGCTCTTGGATTCTTGTTTTTCATGGACACAAACCAAAATAGCATTGCAGAAGAGGATGAAACAGTATGGTCATCGAGTAGAGGTTGTGTAATTGCATAAGTTTCTTCTGCTTTTTTACATGATGTAAATACTAAATTTTCAGTTCTGTCTTCCCTTGAATATCAAAATACTAGTAGTGGCAAACACACATTTCACATTGTACCAGAATACAGTGCTACAGCAGCGAGGCAAATACAAGTTTTCCTTTGTTTAGTAACCCTAATGAAGTTTTACTGCGGGGAAGGAAATCAGTGACAACAGAAAGAATGGTAAGTATTTTTTAGAATTGAGAATATTAACTGGCACTCTGTTAAGGTACAAAATGCCACACAATATAAAAATTTTAAAATTGGGAAGGAGATAGTAGGGTTTTTTTAGGCAGAATGATGAGACCCTGCCATGGTAGTTTGGGGACAATATGTATTTTATATAAAAGCTTCGAATAGCTAATTTGCGGTCTTTTTTATTTGCTCATTGGTGTTGTACCAACTGAATTCTGTTAAACTGCTTTGCTCTTGGTCTTCCAAGAGGTTTTATTGGTAATGTTTTCTACTTTTTTTTTATCTCATTCACCATATGCTCCTGCTTTGCAGTTGCTGATTCCGCTATCTTTTGAACTTAACATGTGTCTGTTGTTCAGAATGGTCCTTTAACACAGAGCCATTGTAAGGAAATAAATTTATAGCTGACAGTCTTGAAAGACAGCAGTAGTCTTCATCTTGGGCATGCAGAACAGGAACGTAATGTTTTAACTTCTTTCTCATGCTCAGTGGTGTGTTATGCTCTTCGTGCTGCCTTACCCTTCTGTCTTATTAAAAGTTGCCTGGTCTGCTCATCTATTTAATAGTTCAAATAATCTATAAATTAGCCTTTTTAAAACTCTCATGTCTCTTCAGAATGACTTCACCAAGCTGTTTTCATAGCCATCTTAATACACTATTGAAACTGCAACCCTTAAAGAATTAAATGAGTCTTGGCTAGGCCATTTTGCAATGAAGAGGAGAATGTCTTGCTTGCAGTAAAGGGGAGAAGAATTATCCTGAATTACTGAAGCTTAAAACCTAAGGTTCTCCCCAGAGTTCATAAATGTCTTCTCATTTCCTGTGTGAAGGAAATAAATTTCTGGACTCTTGTCAGCCCAGTAAGTTTAATTCTGAAGGCTTTTATGTCGTTCGGGGATTTTGGCAAACTGGTGTTTATATGGCATCAGGTGGTGCTTTTATGAGCGCTTTGGAAGTAGACCTTGCAGAGATAAGCACCAAAATATGATCTGGTTGATCCTCCCGTAGGCAAATTACATGGGAAAAAGTGGTTCTCCTGGGTCTGCTAAGGTTTGTGTGGGGTAGGATGCCAGAGCTGTTAATCGTCACTGCAGGATTCTCCTAACTAGCAGCTGTTATCATATGAATTGCTTCAAAACATCAAAATGTCTGAATTCTGAGTAGGTACAAACTTTCTATTTTAGGCACCTCTCCAACAATGTTGGTTTTTTTGGTTTTGTTTTTTGGGGTTTTTTTTTACCCCACATGGCTTATACCTGTACATGGGAGGCAGATTTTGAAAAAGCATTCTATGAAATTTGATGGTTTGGATTTCATTTGGAAGTAATTTCTTGCAGCTAGGTTTCTAATTTGAAGACCTTAATTATGGAAAATAGGGTCAACTCTTGTCAGGGTTTTATAAGGAACAAGAAGGTTGGATGAAGCATCTGCTGATGCTTGGGGTTCTTTTGCCGCCTTCAAGATTTACAGTTTCAATTTTAAACTCTTTCACCTCTTTATAACTACTCGAGGCAGTTTTTGCTACTGAAAATATTGCATACATCTAAACAAGGTATTTTGTCATTTATTCTCTATTTTTCTTATATTTCAGCCATGGGCAGGTGACAGAGATTATACAGTTTTAATTGGTCTGAGTTGCCAGTATGATCGAGTAAGTTTTGTGGAAATTAATTCTGCTTTTTCAATCCCTTTGTACTGAAATGCTTGAAAATTTGAAGCGTGTGGAAAGCAAAATGACCCAGTGTTCCTGAGAAAGCAGAATTAAGAGGTCTTCAAGATCATGCTCTTCCTGTACTTTTTTTGCTAGATAGATGAGCAGCCATGTAATCAATAGAGCTGTGCTGAGTTATTCTGTCAGAAGGTCTGGCCCTTGTGGTTTTGAATTTAATATGAACTGGTGAATACTTTCAGTGTCCACAAAGCTCAGATATATGGAGCTTTCCATAAATACTGTCAGTCGAAAAACAATTCTGAAGAATGTCTCGGAAGATAATGTTGGAAATATATACGTGTCAACAATATTTAAATGGGTTTTTTTTGTGGAGAAACTGGACTCCAGATTGCATAGCTCAGTTCAGCTTACCACAATTTAGGAAAATATTTGTAGTTATTACAGGGCTGCTAAACAACAGTTAAAAGCTAATTGATTGAAATGGTTCAAAGGTTCAGTTTTGCATGTAATCATTAAATGAATTAAGTTCTGGTGGCTGAAAGTTTGAGAGCTTTGAATGATCTTGGATGGGAATAGATACTTGTAACAGATATATAGATTTTTAAGAGGGAATCTTTGCACTTTTAGTTTGCAAGAAATTAAGTGACTTTCTTATGAATTTGGGAGACCATTTGAAATAAGTCCTGGGAACTAGGAAGGAGCATTTATGCATTATTAAAATGAATGTATTTGGATTGTTCTATGTTTTAGAGCCAAATAACCAAAGAAATTGAGCTGAAGTTAGATCTTCTTAATATTTTATTCTTCTGAAGAAAAGGCTGTTGCTCAGAGCCATTGTCACAACACGTTTCTTTTGAGTTACATCAGTCATGGTGCTGAGGGTTGGGGGAAAAGGAAGGAAGCAGCAAGGTGGTTTTGCCTGGCTCCCAGTGCCAGAAGAAGGGGTTTCTCCTAGAGCAAGTTGCTCTTCTACCAGGTGAGCAACTTCAGCGGAAGCCGTCGGGTGGGAACGCGTCTCTGTGTTTGCACAGAAGTGCCCCAGTAACTATGGACTGGTCTGTATAATAGCAGGTTTTCCAGCTGTAGTGACTTTATGGTGTGGTTCAACAGGATGTGTCCCCCTGATGCACACACCCACAGGTTTAGCCATAGTCTCATCTTTACCTGTTTGTGATTGCTTTGAAAAAGTGCAAGCTTTTATCTGTTGTACTCTGTCAAGGAAGTTTGAACTAAAAATCTGTTAGCTGAAATCTTTAATTTTCTCTTTTTCCTTTATCCCTCTCTTGATTTCCCACATTTGACAACACTGTGTATATCACCACTTTGAATATTTTACCGATAATGAGGCCTTTTCTCCCTGGTTGGAAATCTGTAATCGTCTAGACACATTTTCGAAGGCGTACACAGATGTCACAATGCAAAATGCGCCCTATCAGAAATGTATATCTTTTCCAACCGGCTCAATTATTCTAATAAAAGGTTTTACTGTCCCTGCAGATCTTGCATCCCTCAGATCCATCGTGGCTGTAATTATATTTAATTTTCACACAATGTAAAAGAAGCCATTCTCTTGTTCCCTGAGACCCCTTCCCCAAGCAGATATAAAGGCACCTTAGATACAGTTGTGGATTTGTGTGCCCTAAGTCAAAGGCCAAATCCGGAGCTATAGAAGTATAAAATATAGATCATCATACATGATCCGGCTTTAAACATCAGCCTTGTGTCAACAAAGGGCTGTGGGCAGTGTTGCTGGAGGTATTATATTTGGATGAAGTGCAAAAATGTTCTTTGGGTTGTGGGGGTTTTTTGTTTGTGTTTTTGTTTGTTTATTTGTTTTTGTTGTTGTGAGGGGTTTTTTTTTTGCTTTGGTTTTTTTGTATGGTTTTTTATTCCCCAAGAAATGAACAGAATTATTCTTCTAAGATCACATCATAATATCTGAAAATCATCCATCATAAATATTTCTTCCTTGTGCAATGGTTTCAGTTTGGTTTCTTTTGTGAGCTTCTTAGAAGGGTGGCAATAAAAGGAACAGTAAAAGAAGTAACATACTTCAAAGCAATTTCATACACACGTTGAATTATTTTTAAATGTGACTCTATAGACCTGAAACCAAAGCATCTTAAGGAATATTTTAAAGAGATGTGTTAATAGGAAGGGCATAAAAATGGTTTCCAATGTTACATTCAGCCTACTTAAAATTCTACCTGCGGTTTCAATTCTACTGTGTTATTTTCCTCCTATCTAAACTGTCTCATCATCTGCTCTTCCCATGAGTGCAGCACCATCAATAACGTTTTCTTCAGTATTGTGCTTTAGCTCAATCCTGGCCCCGTGGCATAAAATTGCTGATTGTTTCTCAGAGCATGGAGCGAAAACTACGGAGAGTTTTCAAAGAATAAATAAAACATGCTGCCTCTCTCCAGTAGGCAAAGGGACAGGGTACTTTCTGAAACTTAACTACTTTGCTAACCAAAATGTGGGATTGATAGCATGTGAGGGGGTGGCTTTTCAGTTCGACAGTGATTTCCAGCTTGCTTCATTTATGGATCTCTAAACAGTTTTCAGAGGAGTAGCATCCTGCTTTGGAAACCGCTCGCTTGTAAGTTAGTATTTGGCATGTGCTGCTTTTCGGTCACCGTTTGCAGACGTTCTGGAGACTGCCTTTAGTGCTAGCTGACTCACACAAACACCAGTAAGAAAGAAAACAAATGTTTGAAAGAATAGCTCTTTTATGTTGCCATTCACATTTCTGCAGAAGCAAAGTACAGTCTGGTGGTCTTCTGTTTCAAACAGAACTTTCTTTTTTATCTAAATAGGTGGATTTTTTTTGTCAGTGAGTCATAGAAAAGAAGTTACCTAAAATGATTTAAATTTTGCTGTGGTTTTTACTATTTCAATAGTCCATCTCTAGATTTTGAAATACTGTTTCTTAAATTCTATAAAGATCTTTTAAATTTCATGATATTTTGCATGCAGTGAAATTTTTCCATATTTCTCTTTTATTTCTGGAATTGGCTTGATGGGCAGACCCATACCGCAGGTGGAGGAGGGACTAGAAATTGTTTCATCTCCTGTCAAAACAGGGCCTGCTTACTCCATGGCTGACCATGCTCTTAAGAGCTTTATCAACATGGACCTGTCGCTTAAAGCCCAGTATAGTGAATTGGTATGAGGCAAGTAGAAGAATTTCACTGACCTGAATCTTAAAACTCTTTAATATTTAGTTTCTTATTCCAGTGCAGTCAGAGTTTTGAGCATAAGGCACAGTTCTCCTATGAAGTTGTTTATTCTGTCTGATGAACTGTTAACATCTTTGTTTTAAAAGCACTTTTTGGAGAGCAGTGCTTCAGTGCTCAGCAATCAAGATTCCAACATAATTAGTGTGTATATAAGAAAGAAAATATAAAGTTTGTTCTTATGATGAGTCATGTAATTAATTTGGTAGAGTATTCTTTCCCGAAATGCTTTACTGTAGAATATTTTCATTCCAACTTTTGATATTTTCTTTACAAACTAAAAAAGACAAAGAAATCCAGAAATGAAAAGAATGATCTTCAGATTCAGTCGTACTCTTCAGAGAGGAAAGAAAAAGAATCAAAGAAACTAAAGAATTATTTTGCTTGGGGATTCTTCAATGAGCTTGTAATATATACAGCACAAGCAATACTAATGAAATGTCATGTTACAGCTCCATAGCTGGTTGGTTTCTTCTTTGTTGTTTTGTTGTTTTGTTTTGTTAGGGGTTTTGTTTTGTTTGTTTGTTTGTTTGTTTTAGAAAACTAACATGTAATTTTTTTTTTCTTTTGCTTTTAACAGTGGCAGTAATATCCTGATAAAGCATTTGTCTGGAAGCCCTGAGATCTCTCAGGGCTCAGTTTAAGTTATGACAATGTTGCTGAGAGCTCTGGACTTCCCACAGTAACTATGATAAAATCACAACGGGCATAGTCTGTAAATTGGAACAGAATAATACTTCTAAGAGTAAAAGTGATTGGAAAATAAATCCATTTTTGCCAGTTGAAGAAGGATTTACAACTAGTAGGGAAATACGCATTTTATTTCCAAGCTCCTTAAAAGCTGCTACAAATAATGAACGAACCCACCATCAATGGGGTAGGATTTGACAGCGGGTACATTTTAGGAATGCTCCTTGGGGAGGGACCACTGCTTTGAGGGGACTCACATCCCCATAATTTAAGTGTCGTATCCTGACACTGCCATATGATTATTCCCTTTATGCTGCCATCCCTTTCCAATTAGGTAATAAAGGGAAACGGTGAATCGTTGCCCACTCTTCATCTTTCTGGTGATGGAGGAACAATGCTGAGGCAGATCCGTAGGCTGGAGAGCTTAGCATCCCCCTGGCTGGTGAAAATCCTTTCACATGCCGCTGTTTCTAACAGAGATGGGTCTTTCCCTGTGTTTTGGAGGCTAAATGGCAAATTCTTATTAGCTCTTTATGGGTATTCAAATCTAGCTGCTGCCTGTTTTCTGGTTGCTAGAGAGCTGAATAGAATAAGCTCCAAGATGATTATCTGTTAGCAAAAGCTGTCCTTTTTAGTTGAACTTCTATCATTGCAGATGTGTAACCAGGACACAAGTATCTTACTAGGCTCTGTGTTGGCAAAGGAAAATAAACAGAAGGTGTATACGTTATGTAGGGTCAGATTCCTGATTTGCTGATTACATATAACTAGCCTGATAATTCAGAAGAAAACAGAGAGTGTTGCTCTGACTTTGTTCTCTTAGAAGCTCTTCTCTGACAACAGTAGTTCTTCCAGGACACAAAACTAACACTGTGCCAAAGCATTTCCCTTAATTACTATCCAGCCCATAGTAATATGCAACCAGTTAACAGCAACATCAGCACAATGCCCTTGTAATGATGTTACCTTTTTTTTTTGGTGACATCGGCTTTCTGTATATCTGCCTCAAAAAAGACGACCAGAACCTATCCAAAAGGCTCAAAACTGCTGTCCTAAATGGAGTCTGGGGCTTGAGGCTCAAGCGCTCCCGAGGCAAATAGAAGAATGGCACTGACCTGAATCTTAAACCTCTTGATTTCTCATTTCTTTTCTAGCACTGTCAATGAAGGATGCTTTAGGAGCTCTGTATTTCAATAGACACTCTAGGTCTTCACAGTGTACTTAGATATGTGATGCAGCCTGAAAGGTGTGATTCAGAGTACATAATTCTGGAAGGGTGTGTTCTCCATGTGTCAAAGATAACCTAGGGGCCACCCAGGTTATGTGCCTGAAACCGAGGCAGGATGAGTTATCCCACCTCAACAGAGAAGCTAGAAAGTGCATTCACTGCTCCTTGGTTATTTAGTTGCTCAGAGGGTTAACAGAACGTGGCACATGTGTAAATTTGAAAAAGATTTAAAAAAACCCCCACAACCTAGCAAGGACAGCAAAGCATAGGTAAAGCTCACGGAGAAGTGTGGAATCTTTGTGAAAAGCTTGTTTCAAGGATATGGGAATGAAGATCTGCAATAAGTTTGGTTTTTTAAAAGTAATTTCCATTTAACTGTTTCACTTTTGTAGTCTCTTTAAGACATTCTTCAAAGATCTATTTGGAAAGAAAAACAGCAACATGAAAAACTCCCCAAAAATGCTAATCAGAAAAAAGCCTTCCAATCCTTATAAATAACATTTCTCACAGAAGCACTATTCCTCAATGTGTGAACAACAGATCTTTTCTGCTCTTGAAGTGGTACACTGCGAAAGCAGGAAATAAGAGGTGCGGGCACAGAGCGTGGAGAGAGGAAAGGAATCAAAATAAAATAAAAAGAGATTCTAGGAATAGCCAAGACTGCAGTTGTGAGCTAGGGCAGTAGTCCAGGGTCGTGGAGCAAAACTATTTATTATCAGGTTGCAGTGGCATAGGGACAACTGAGAAGGTTTTGCTGAAAGCATTTTTAGTAATGGGAGGAGGAGGGAAGAGAATGGCTTACCGGGGTGTTTGGCAGCCGGGCAAGAACTTGTAATTGTTTTTGCCAATTGTTCTGATAGAATTCTGGAAAGTATGTTGGAGAAGAGGCAGAAGACATTGAGGCTGGCAGTGAGAGTAGCTGCAAGAAAAACTCAGCTGATGAATCTCTAAGGCTAAATTTGGGGATGGGGATAGGACTTCCCAAAGGGTATTGCTGCAGGGTATTGCAAGAAAGAAGGTGTCTGGAACCAAGAGCATGGGAATTGGTGTTTTGTAACATTTTTATTGGCAGAAAAATCTCCGTACCGAGATGGCATAGACACAGTCAGAGAACTTTCACTCTGTGGTTTTGCCCTTTGCCTTCTGTAATCATTGCTTTTCCCACTGCAGTGAGTCTCTCCTACCTCAGAGCTAGACCCTTTACCATCTTTGCAATATGGCAATATTCTCTTGGAGTGTACCATGTGTGGAAATAATGCATACAGAAAGCCTGGTTTTTTCATACTGATCTGACACTTTTATGCCTTCATACATTTTGTGTTTGACTCCATTGTAATTAAAGTTGTCAAAGACATTCCCAGTATTGTAGCATATTGCCTCTGCAGGTGTGAAGGACCAAGTGAGGAAGAGGAGAGAGAAGTCTTGAGATATTTATGTTCATAAAACCAGTTCTTGGGAGGTGCTGCAGCCCTTCAGTGGCAGGTATCCCATACGTACATGAGATGAAACCAAAATGCACTGCTGAGACGTGCAGACCCAGGAGAGAGGCAGCAGGCACAGCTGAGCACACAGGACTGTGAGGGTACCTGACCTCTTGACTTGTGTGTCCTCATCTGATTTGTTCAATGGTAGGAGTTTTGTGCTGTGCAATTAAGGAGCAAGAGAGGAAACTCTTGTGCTGTGCTGACAGATCTGCAGCGGCTGATGGCAGGTAGGCTGCTTCCTTCTGCCCTAGATGCTTCTAATGCCTTTCCAGCATGAGGTTGTTAATTGCAGGGAGGAGAGATGCACTGATGACTGCATGCCTGTGGATCCTTCGGTGACACATATGGCATGAAGAGAGATTTGGAAAAACCCACATGGGTATCATTAGCATAAGCTTTAGAAATACCTTCAGCCGCCTGCAGCTCCACAGGGTATTTCACTGAGGCTGTGCACAGCAAAACTCTTCTCCCAGTTATCACCAGCTGTCAGAGCTTGCTGGTGAGGAGGAGAGAATATGCAATTCACCCTCATCCGGATAGACCTTGCCCCTCACTTCTTCTTCACAGCAGGCAGAGACATCCATTCCCTTTGCAGCCTTCTCTAGGTGACACCCAAAGCAATACGAAAAGCAAAAGGATGTATTTAGTGGCAATTTTCTGTAGAATAACGTTGTGCAAGACTTCATATTTTTCTTTGGGAGATAAAGAATTTCTACTTTTTAAAAGTCTCTGTACTAATGGTATTTAATTTTTGCTTCAGCAGCATCATGCCCTGCAGCTTCAATATTACCACTTTGTGGTACTTACTTGGTCATTTGCACCCGTTCTAACCATTGGCAACCGTAATGCTTTCAGTATATAATAACTAAGCAAGGTAGTTTTCTAAAAGAAAATAAGCAGATGTCAAGGTCATGGCTGATCTTGGGACAAGAAGTCCCTGGTAATAAGCACTTTGTTTGAAAAACACACTCGATAGTTCTGCAGGAGATTTTAGCATTAAGGTTTCTATTGTGATTCACAAAAGCTATTGTTTTATCTGAGGCAGCCAATCTCTAAGGCGTGTTATTTCCAGGGCACAGCACAACTGGGTTGTAGTTTATTCAAGGGTTTTGGGCTCAGTGCAGTTGAGAGAGCTGAGGACTCCTTATGGTTGTCATTCCCAACTCCCGTCTTTTCCATAGTCTTTATTTGCTGCATCTCCTTTTCTCTTGCACTGCACTCTCCATTCATGTAAACAAGCATGACTTTTGTAGGTATTTTTTAAATGTCTTTTGCAGATTATTATACTCCTGCTATTGTTACGTTCAAAAATGCCCAGACTAGTGTTTGGGGGGCATACACGTGCACTCTCAGAGCGGGGAAAGCTTTCACCTCCTCTGCAATTCTGAAGCAGGACAGAGGCTTTCAACAGTTAGCTTGGAAGAGCCTCCTCGTCTCTCCCATTTCTTCCCACATGTTCACCCATGAGCTGCCTCCTCTCCATGTCTTCTTCCCACCCCCAGCCCAGAAAACTTGTCATGCCATGTGCATCTCAACTCCCACGCAGACACAGCTGTCAGCTCCATGTCCCCTGCACTGACAGCGGCAGCATCCTGTCCTTTCTGCAACTTCTAGAGCAGGATCGTTCCCTTGCAAGCAGAGCAATCTCTTCTGCTTCATAGCCTCCCACCTTCCAAAGACTAATGCTGCCTTACATATTTTGTTGGAATATTTATGAAGTTTGATATATCAGAATCAAAAAGAAATGTAAAACAAGCTTTATTTGGATTCTTAGGAAACATTTACAGAACATTTTCCATGTTTTGAAAATGATCAATTAACAAGACAGTTTTGTTTTGCTTATTTGATTTTAATGAAGAATGAAATCCAAAAAACTCAATAAAAACTGCATATATGAGAGGGAAAAAAATGCCAAAAGGGTAAAAAGACACTTTCCATTTAAATAACTCTTGGACAAAGCATTTCAGACAGTGACAGTTTTATGTATTTTGTCAGATTTGGGTACAGAGTTATGACAGAAGAACAGGGTTTTAAAAACCTCAAATGGGTATCATAGGAAAGCTAATTGTAGGAAAGTAGACAATTAGGTATAAACAGATCAGGTCCGTACTGTTTTCTAACAGATTACTTGACAGTCAAGAAAGTGCCACTTGACAATATTCTCTGGGTGGGAGTAGCTCTTTCTGTAGTGTAACTGCCCTGTAGGTGAGTGTCCATCCTTAACCTCACCACCAGATTCTCACCTGTCCTGTAATTTGCTTTGGAGGTAATCAGTGTGATGAGAAGCTGTTGCACTCCTGTCTAAATACAACAATTTGCCTGTACCTCTTTCCCTTTCTTGTTCCTCTTAATATCCCTAAACCAAGCTTTTAATGAATGTCCTCATTCCCATATCCCTGAAAAAAACCTTTTCACAAAGATTCCACATTTCTCTGTGAACTTTACCTATGCGTCAGTGCCCTTGCTAGGTTGTGAGGGGTTTTTTTCCTAGTGCCCTATCTGGACCTTCCCAATTATTCTGCAAGCTCCTTCCTCCCTTTCTGTCCCCAGTGAACCTGGAAAATGCTCCTTCCTCTCTGTAGTGGCCTTCCCTGTTGTTAAAGCCTTTGCTCCTTAGGCTAGAGACATCCAGTTAGCTCAGGTTTCCTTTACAGAGCATGTCTTTCAGACATTGGTTCATTCTTTGTGTTGTGCTTGGGACCACCTCCACTTGATCCCCATCTCCTTTGAAGGCAGTGCACAAAAGCGGATGCAGGTTTCCAGCCAGCTCCTTTTGCTAGAGATGCGTGGAATCAGAGCTTTCAGTCTCACAGGTCGTGGTTATGTGCACAAGCATTATTCTATACATACATCCGTGCAAATAGATATCATCCGACTTCTCACAGCAGTACAATTTACCTCTGCTGTTTGCGTACACAGGTTTTTTTCCCCATCCTCTAGTCATGTGATTGTCAAGCCTACATTTTCTTAATTTTTCGGTGCCCTGGGAGTAGCAGCCTGTCAATCCAGACCATATCCCCAGGTTCTAAGGATGGCTTTGAATCTGCTCCAGGCCTTTGGGCACTCTCCATCCCTTTGGGCTTTATGGCATTTGCAAATCAAATAAACACTCTGTATTCCAACATCCCTGTTATTAGGAGGAGGTTGTTTCTTAACAGTAGCAAAACATCCCTCTAAAGGAAGAGGACATCTGAGAATTTAAAAACAAATAGGCGGCACAGTCTGTTCAGAAGAGATCATTGCGGATTTGTCATTTGCCATGTTGGATTAGGGAAACGTTTCGAGGAAATAGCTCTCAAAATCTGCTGTCCGTTTCTTTACAGCAATTTGCTATAGGTGTACCTGTGGCAGATGAACTGTGATAACTGGATTGGGATTGTCTTTTAATTTATTTAAATATCAGAATTGCTGTTCTGTGGGGACTTAGGCAAATCTGATTCCTTTTCCATCTTGATTGGAGGAAAAACTGTAAGAATGTATATGGAATTTCCATATAGGAAGTTGAACTACTTTGTCTTCACAGTCTCAGTTTATTAGATAGATTATTTCCACCATTGGCTGATCTGAACATGGAGTTTTGGTCTGCTGAAATGAATCAAACCGTTGAAACTTATTTTGTTATTAAATTCTACCTTAGTTAAAAAAAAATGTTTCTGGAGCCATAGTGTCCTGGTTTGGATGAGAACAGAGCTGGTTCTGTTCAGTGGTTTTACTTTTCAGCTCAGTTCCTCTAACTCCCTGCACTGTCTGCAGTCAGCAGCCTGTTTTCCC
>JAAGNO010023453.1:37589-74248 GCA_033439905.1 Ceryle rudis | reverse complement strand
GTGTCCTGAACCTGGTACCAGAATCCAGCTCCTGAACACAGCTCCCGTCTGCTGCAGGGCCCAGCCTGGGACTCCCCCAGTGCCTGCTGCACAGCATCAGTGGTGACAGTGATGGAATTACCATCAGGGGGATTGGGTTCCATACGGGTTTTGTACATATTTGTATATATTCCATTTATTATTATTATTTTCACTCAAGCTGTTCTAGTTCCATTTTCTAATGGCTGAGTTATTCCCTTTCTCTTCCCCCTTGGGGAGGGAGGGGGGTTAACAGAGAGCGTCTGTTATTGGGCTAAGGGGCCGCTCTGACACTAAACCGTGACACATAGTTTCAGTAATGTCAGAGGTTACCAACATGCTCTCAGATGCTATCATAAAGTGATGAATTTTTAATTTCTTCTACCAATAAGGCAAAAAATGGCCCACTGGTATAGCCCTATTTTCCATACAGATGTATTTATGTGTTTGGAGTTACCTACGGAGTCCACTGAATGAAATGCATATCTTTAAGAGAAGTAATCTGAGTGTAGAGCCTCTGGTTGAAAATGTTGAGACCATTAAGGATGGACATATTTATTTTCCCACAGGCTTGTATGATGAGAACATGATGGAACTGGATCCACTTCTTTTTCCCCATTTTTGTTTTCTCTTATTCAGGCTTCAAAATAAAATTGGTGAGAGAGGGAGAAGGTGAGCAGCTGTCCTAGGGCACAGCTTTGTAACTCTGATTAACATCCAGTTCTTTGTCTCCTGTGCTGTTTATCCAAGACACTGTCAACAACACGGCTGATGAAATGCTAAGAGGCTAGTGAAAAGTAATTATTTTGGCAGTGCTGAAATTGGGAAGGTTAGTTCTGCAGCAAACCTCCAGTATGCAAAACCAGGAGTAATGGCCCATTTTCCAGCTGAATTCACAATATGCTGTTGCTGCATTGGCTCTTTTAAAGAGTTGCCTTGTGCCTGAGAAGGTACCACCATCTGCTTTGTTTCCCGAACCTGCGCACACATTGCTTTCATTTTTATGGTATGATACATATTATGGACTCGTTAATGGCTAGTTTCTGTACTGATTCCTGCAACTGGTGAGCAAGAGGAGGCTTGCACGTAATTGCTGGCTGTGTGGGGAGCTGTGATGCAGAGGGGAGGCTGGTATGCCCGCTGCCTGCAAACTGAGGCGACAGAAATACTCTTCTCATTTGGCACTGTGTCCCTCCGCTGACTCCCTTCCTGCTTCCAAAGGGCAGTGTTTCATATGTTCCTCTGAGTAGATTGTTTATTTCGCTGATGTGACGGGGTAAGAGCAGACAGTGGGGATGCTTTCCATCAGTAATACTTTTAGCTATCTTGGCAGAACTTTTATTTGTTTAATAACAGATTATATGACATAGTTTGCCAGATTATATAGTGATGTTTTCACTTTTGAACTGTACTTTTTGCTTCTAAGCAGACAGCAAACGTGTTAAATTGTTTCTGGCCCATGTGGAAATTAAACTTAACGCTTGTGTACATCAAAACCGTACTAAAATGAGGTACCTTTGCATCTCTAGTGCAGTTTATTATGGAGGTAGCTAGCCACAATTTTGGGTAGTGTTACATTTAACCAATTAAATCTTTTAGGATGTAAAGGTTGTAACTTGTTGCCATTTGTGTTGACTGGTGTATTTGGTTGAAAAATGACGCAAGTTAATTTTCTAAATCTGTCAGTTGCGTGCTCACAGATAAATCTGAAATCATGAAGCTTTACCTGGAGAATACAATATTGCAGTTGGTGCCTTGTCTGGGCTTTCCTGGGACAAAAATTTTGCTTGAATTTTCACTCAGAGCAGAGGGACATATGATGCATTGCTGCTGTTAGGAAGCCAGACTTAAAGAAGAATTTGATTTTAAAACTTACTGGGGAATGCTTGCAAGTTTGAAATAAAGTTATTGATTCATTTATGCACTGAGACTGGAAACATAAACTTAGCATTATCCAGTGAAGCAAAAAGATAGTCCTACTTCCCACTTGAGATGAGAAAACTGAGAACATAAAATACCTATAGTCAAAATTTTCAGGGTTCTGCATGTGTTGATTTTTACACTTTCAACTCTGAACTAAACTTTAGATTTCTTAATGGGGCCACAGGCTTTCAAACAACAGATTCTTGGTCTTTAGGTGATGTATAGAGAGACTGAAGCTGAAAAGTTCTATTGGGAAGAATTACACAACTTTGTTAAAACCAGGATTTCACTCTTGAGAGTTTAAAAATTATGCCAATTAGTTGAGGAGAGGTTTTTCATGTAGAGCATATGGGGGAGTTGCACAGTCAGTAGGAACACAAATTGCAAGTACTATATGCAGTTTGAAAAACTCTCTTAGCATGCTGAAATCTGGCCACCTCCCACTGCTCTTCAGTGGAAAATAACCTGCTCGTTTCTTTGATTTGTGAGGAGATCTTCATACCACCACTGCACATTTATCTGTAATTCACCAACTGAAACATATTAAACCTTGAGTCATCTCCAGTAGCCTTCCTACCTCAGTTTGGGTTTGTTGTTTTGTTATGTTTCTTTTAAAAAAAAACTCCATGTGAATTAAATTCTTGGGAGAAGCTGGTAAGATGCAAGTAAGCAGAATGCAGAGGTTTTGTTAAATCAGTTTAGCTACTTCCTTATAGGTGTTTTTATGAATGACACTGAATGTGTTTGATCTTCTAAAGAACTTAAATTTGAAGGGCAGAGGTCAAGTCTCTGTGACTGATATATATTTAATGGAGAGGTTTGGGTCAGTTTTCTTCACCTTGCTGTATGAACTCTGATGCGTTGAATGCAATTTCAATGAGTGGTAAGATTTAAAAGAAAAAAAATGTCACCATTCTGTCCTCAGCAATATCAAAAGCAATATGAAAAATGGAGTTAAAAAAAAAGATCAGCCCGTTTTCAGGAGGGACCTTTCTTCCTGGCCTCCCTTCTTAGCTTCACAGGCAGAAGATTCACCAGGAGGCAGCAGAAAGCAGTGCAACAATGTGCACAGAGGACTGGGTCTAATATTGCATGGGCAGAAGAGGTCTGAATAGTCCGGAAAGGGGACAAGTCAAATTTGCTGTGTCTTTGGAGATGCTTTGCCTGTGGGAAAGGATGTTAGACATGGAGTGGGTTTGGTGTTTGCTTGCAATGCAGCAACTGCCTGCAGTGGAGCTGTCACAACGTGGTAATTCTGTGCCTCTTCCTGATTACCAGGTCATTTCTTCTAAAAGAAGTGACAGAGCTATAACGTAACTTTAAGTAACTTCAAAGAGTATTTTCAAGACTTTTTAATAACACAGTAGAACTTATTTAATGCTCCAGTTATAGAGGAGTTACTATAATAAGAACTCTTCAAATGTGATTGTGTTCAGTGAAGTATCATTCCTCTTATGTAAGTGGTGTTATTATGGAAAAGGCTTGTTCACACACCCAGTACATTATTGAAAATTGCTTTTATAGTTCAGGTTCCAAATGAGTCGTACTAGTATAGAAGAAAATTATTGCACATTTCCTGGTCATAAACACCAGAAAGCAGTAGATTTAGGTTTTTATGGCAAAATACTATTTAGCTTATCTGGTTACTTTTGTAGGGGTCCATGGAATTACATGGGTAGGTAAAGAGAATAGAGTTTGGTATCAAAGTCTTCAACACTAGTCTAGTTGAGAGGCATCCCTGCTCATGGCAGGGAGGCTGCATTAGATGATCTCTAAGGTCCGTCCAGCCTAAGCCATTCTATGCTTCTATGAATACTCTCTCAGAAATGACCCACTTGACCAACCTTGTCATGTGATCTACAGTGTGTGTCAATATTCTTGATAGATTAAGTAGAGGAAGTAGAAAACAAGTTCAAATTTGTATTCACTTCCCAGGTTTTAGAAATCAGAGCTACTACACAATACAGCTAAGTGTGCACGTCTGTTCTTTCATGGTTTTCTAAATCCCACTGCTACCAGTGATAAGCAAAGCCATCGCTACCTTGTCTAAGGCAGCCGTGCTGCCATGTGTTACTGTGTGCAAGCTGCTTGTGTGCTGCTTTTCGCTGTCTCATGCCAAGATGGTGTTCCTGTATCTTGCGGTATTATAAAAGTTGTTGCTTTTGATTTATACATGAGGAGGCTTTTCTCGTATCCTCTCTTTGCTGCTTTGCCCTCCAGACGAATGCACGTCGCTTGTTATGGTTCCTTCCTCCTACCTTGCCATGACTGCCATAGTGGGGGTGCCTGTGAAATCATTTCACATGTCTGCCTTCTTTTCTTCTTTCTGAAAAAATATAAATAGGATGCCTTTAAAATCCCTGGCAGGAATCAAAACATTGTAGACCTATCAAGAGCACTTGTTCCAGAAGTTCTGTTGTTTGACTATTTTTTCCTAGTTTGTATCTTTTAATAGATCATTATATCTCTTTCCTGCAATAAATACAGATGTCAATAAATCTGCTCTCATTTCAGAAGACATCACTGCTGACCATGCCAAGACTGGCCATTAATCTAATGGTGTTGAATGCCCTGCAGTAGTTGTGTAGGCATGCCCAAAGCTTCTCGAGTCACCCAGGGGCAGGTATGAAGGAGCCGTTTGCCAGAGCCCCAGGAGAGGCAGAGCTTCCTTATTCAGATGCCATCCCTGTTACATCCCCAATCATTTGATTAGACATACCAAAATGGTTTCATTTCAGTATTTTATTTCGTCTGTCCTTCAGTTGCTTGTGATTTGTGGGGTTGTAATTTCATGTGACTTCCGAGATTAAACTCTCTAAGTATCCGTGGGAGTCAACTGAAGCCTACCACAAGAGCATTGCCGTGATCTGTTTTGGTTTATCTTGAAAATGATAAGGAAAAAGACAGCATCCATCCTCAAACTTCACGTGGCTAAGTGTTAATCTTCATTCGAACCTCATGAATAAATAAGTATATTTTGATGGTGTTGTGAAGAGCACACAGAGTTATTGGAGTGGTGATCTTAACTCAAGAGGGCCGATGCCATTCGTCAGCAATGTGTTATACGTGGGTGTTATATCTGTTGTGAGTTTTGTCAGCAAAAGCTTGTGCAGGCCATTAAAAAGTCTGGTTTTGTCAACTGCTGATAGAAAGTTGTCTGAAGGAAAAAAAGTAGTGATTTTATGTAGGAGTGGAGCTGCGGTATTTTGTAACTTGCAGTACTCACAGAATTTACCTAAAGCTTGACCTTGTTGCTTCTGGGATTCTTTTCCTCTTATGTTCAGAAATGCATCATAAAACAACATTTAGGTAAGTACAGAGCCCGCTCCTCTGACTTGAATAAGTTTTGAGATGTATGTTTGAGACTTATTTCCCCCCTCAAAAATAATCTTAGAAAATCCAATTTCTAAATGGATTTTATTTGCCTTTTCACTTACAGAGGACATGGAAGTAAAAGGTATGATTGTGTTTGTACAGGCATTATCGTAGGTGATGTCATTTAATAATGAGGTGAGCATTCTATACGTGCATTACTGAAGATATATAATTTGGGGTTTACAATCTTTACGTGATGGAAATTGCTGGGAAGAAATAGCTATAATAGATAAACAGGGTTGTCAAGTTGACAGAGTTCATAAAACCTAGCATAGCTGTAAGAGATGAGAGAAACTTTTTATTTTTACAATGAAGTATCATTTGAATATCTGATTGGCTACATCATTAGGACATTTTTTACTTCCCAAGATATATTGAAATTGTTTACTTGTTGCTAAAATGTCTTGTAACTCGGTAGCTCTCAAGGTCAGCATGACCATTTGCATCAGGCCTAATCCTTTATTCATAGCCAAGCAGTCAGAGATTCAATTATAAATGCATTAAGCTCATTGAGTGAACGTTAAATTGAACAAAGGACAGTATTGACAAGAAAAACTCCAGTTATTATTGTACAAAAGAGCTCTTCATCTGTAATACGATGGGGTTTTGCTGTTCTTATGTGCTCATTAAAAAGTTATTGGTCACTCTTATGTTTCAGATGTTATAACAAGTGCATCATTTATATGGCCAGGTTAGGCTGGTGGCAGGACAGTCCAGTTAGACGGAGCCCTGAGGGAATATAACCTGGTAGTTTAAGCAAGGCATTAGGGAAGGAGGAGGAGATGGGTTATGTTCTGTTCCCGCTCTAGCTGGTATAAAGCCTTTATTGATTTTGTAGGACCTGAATGAATGACTCGGTTCCTCCTCAGCTCCTCCAGCCACCAGAGCTGCTTGTGTCTGATGTAGACTCGGCAGGAGGAGTGAATAAGAAAGTTCACTTTCCTTACCCAGTTTTCTGCCTTCAAATATTGTATTTTGAAAGAGGACAGAATATCATTTAATCATTTTTGCTTTCCTGCGCCTTTTCCAAAACACTTCTTATGCTCCTCCAGCTCAGATAAGGTTGATCACATGAAAAAGGGTGAAGTAGAATTGTTTTACTAAAGCAGCTTCTTCTACTAATTTGTGGAGTGAAAAAACGTGATAACAGCAACTGAAATATGATCTTAAATACATGTTTGTTCTTGGCCTGATACTATTTCCAGGAGAAGTGACGATGTTCCTTTCTGTATGTTCTGGTAACTATTACGTTACAGAATCAAAGACCTCAATTAATATTTGCAAATTCATGCTGGTAGGTAAAAATAGACAAAAGTTATTACTGTCCTTGAAAAACAAGGTTATTGACATCAATGAAATATGTAATAACATTATTGAGGAGAAATATAATGTTCCATAGAGAGAATGTCAGTGGTGTGAGCAAGCACCGTGTGAATATCTTTGTATCTGTCTATATTTGTGCACTAAAAAAACTCATGAGCATCAAGCTGGCAAAAAGAGAACTCTTTTAGAAAATGACCACTCCATTTTTCATCTCGATAGCCAGATTTTAGCAGTAGTTCCCAGTAAATTTACTGACTTCATTGTAACTTTAAAGAAGACCTGGGCTACTTTTAAATCCATTCTTGATGTGCTTCCTCCATAGGCTGCTGCATATACCTGTGAAGTGGTCTAATGCTTGCTGGCTTCTCTGAGTACTCTGCCACAAGAACAGGAATTTCAGAATCAGATTGAGAGTGTGATTTATTGCTGTAGCCCAGTAAAGATAATTCTTCCATTCCATGCTCCAGTCCAGCTTTTACAGAAAGGCTGCACAGGTCATAGCTAAAACCACTCCACTTGCAAAGCGACTTCTCTGTCTCTCCCACTGCCATTGGAATTGGTGGCACTGGATAAACCATCTGTGAGGAGAAACAACAGTCTTAAGTTATGCTAGGCATAGTATTCTCCATATCATAGGAGGAATTGATGCAGTATGCTTTTATAACAGAAAAGTGGAAAAGAAGGGCTTCACGGGCTGTTTTATACACTACTGTTTTACAGCTTAAGCTGCAAGTTGTTGTTTTGGACCCATATCATAGTTGGTGACTCCTTCCTCCCTTCCACTTCCCCTCCCCTCATGGCACAGTCTTTTACATTTGGCAAGTTCTCTTTTTTTTTTTTTTTTTTTTTTCCTAGGGGAACTATCTTGTTAGTTGACATTTATTGCCAACAAGCACGTAATAGCCTTTACCACAGAATATTTCTTTTGTTCTTTTTCTTACTTTATTTACACCATTGTATTTGCTTTAATGGCTCTACATCTCTTAATGTAGGTGAAAGCTCTTAATTCCAGCTATTACACATATATGAAGCTGTACATTATTTTGTCAGCATGTGAATAGTTCTTATGCCTGTTCAATATAGAGAACTATAAAGTGTCCGTAATTACAGTGATTAACTGCAGGTTCAGTCACGCGTCTTTCTTCAGGACATCAAGTTAAAAAATAAGGAAAAGGCCAATTAAGCCTGTGATACTCTCCTCCGAGTTGCGGGCACTGATGTGAAGTTACCCAGGGACATGTTTAACTCTGGAGATGTTCTTGGCTTACCCTTCAAGGAATGTTTTTCCATACAGCACGGAAATGCAGCTTGTATCTTGAGTGCCATCCTCATCTATTCATGGTATGTGTAAGTTTTGAAGTGATGTAGCCACTTGAGTATTTCACGAATTTCTAACGTCAGTTCCTTTAAATATTTTTCTGCTTTTATGCAGAAAAGAAAAACATATCTCTGGCTATGAAGAAGGTATAGCCCCTATCAAAATGTGGCAAGAAATGGAGAATTTAGCAATTCTTTTTGATGTCACAGGAGCATCCCTTAGCCTTCTGGCATTTGATAGACCAGTAGCAAGATGGTGTTTCAAACAGGAATTTTTGGTTTGCTTACCAACAAGACAACTGCAGTTTCTCTCCTATTTAAAAACACATTGCATGTAGCATTTTGTTGCTAGGAGCCCACTTGGCTAAATGCTGGTTTCTAATCGTGCTTTTATATTTAACTAACCCCTGTGCAGTTTGCAAGTGATTTTTCCCCCACAACTTCTAATTTTCCCTGCACTGTTTTCCTTTTTTTTTTCTCACCATATATTTAATCAAGATAATGTCTCCTAACTAAAGATAGGATATTTACATTTTCTCTTTGGATCTAGAGAAATTGTGCAGAAGTGGTACAGCTGGATTGGCGCTGTTCTCAGAAAGGGTTGTTAAAAACGTCAAATTAAGTTTTATCTTATTTTTAGCTCTGTAACTTTTTTTTTTTGCATCACTTAAAGTGCTTTTAAAACGTTGATCCATTACCTCTATTTTTTCATGATTGATGCAAACAAATTCCACAGAGATTCAAGGGAAAACAATGGTAGCAGAAAGACAAAAGTCTAGGTTTCTAAGAGCCATGAACCTTTCCATTTATTTAAGAGTCAGGACTTAAAAGTTACTGTAAGTTGTTGAACTAACCTTCCTAATGGGGGTCTCATTTAAGGGAATTGTGAATTTGGATGTGTGTCTGTGCTAGTAGAGTGTGCAAGCAGATGGTGACATCCTGTGTGAGTGAACTGCTGATGGTTGGTTAGCAGAAGTGGAGAGCTGCATCACAGGCAGCTCTAAGTCACTGCTAGGTCGCTCTCATTTGGGCGTTTGGGGAGGTATATCATGGTTCTCAGTTGCATTGTTTCCTTACTTTTTTTTGGTGAAGGATGGTGCCTGCATTAAAAATAAAGAAATCTTACTTATTCTGAAACTGCAGCTATTGAGAACTACAAAACCATCCTCCGTACCTCTCACTTTTTCTTCTAGAAGTTGAAGAGTGAAAATGCAGGCAAAAATGAGGACAAACTGCTAGTGTGCTACTGTAATATTGTGTAAAGCTTTGGAAGTAGTTTTATCAGCTTGTATATATGATGTATGAAATGAAACTCCTTGGATCCTTCTGCCCTTTGAGTGTGTGTGCATCACTGGACTGATCAGGTGGTATTTCCAGGATATAATGGGTGATGAGAGAAATCTGTTTGTATACATTACAATACTAAACCCAAGGCCATTTTATTGTTCTTCTGTAAAGGGAAGAATATTTTAAGAAGGGAGAAGAAAATTAAGGGACTGAGCTTCCTATTTGGAATTACCATGGAATGTTGGTTTCATTTCCCCCAACAACACTAATAAAATCGGGTTGAAAAATCAATTGCTATTACTGTAGCAGAAACAGTCTGAGTAAATTGTTTTGCTGAAATTCTACTGAAATAATTTATAAGCAGATATTTACTCTCTGGAGTTTGCTGTGGCAAGATTCTCATTTAAGGAGAAAAAGCCATGCTAGTTATGCAGAGGGGGATCCATCTGCCTGCCTGTTGATGTGATGTATGCTGGAAATGCTCACCAGAGTGTCCTGAGTTATAAATACTACAGACAACTAATTCTTATGCATTACTGTATGTAACATTGTAATAAAACCTGCCCCTTCCTCACTCCTATCTGGATTAGAGAGATCAGACTGTAGCATCTGCATAATGAAATGTGAGCATACACTGAAACTGAATTGCCATTTTCTTCTGTCTCCCCTGGTTTTGGTACAGCGTGGAAAGGTAGTGTTTATTTTCTGGTCGCATTACAGTGGTTTCCGTGACATTCAGAATTATCTTTTAAGATCAGTTGCTTGCATTTGTCATTCAAACCTTATGCTCATTCTCCTTCTCTCTTTTACTATAATATTTGTTTTAAACTTTGATACCTTCTGATAAAATTATAAAATAAGCTAAAAACTAAAGGTTGTAGCTTACAGACACGACGTGCTGCTCTGGAAGAGAAATCTGCTGTTCAGAATAGGAAATACATATTACATGTTTCTTAATTTTGTCAGGCCACTCATATTTTAAGATAAGATCATGCTGCCATGATATTTCTCTTATTTATAATCAGAAATTGTGTATGCAGGGAATCCAAAGCATAATCTGGGTCTCACTGATGGCAACAGCAACATTTTGCTGGTGTAAGCAGGACCTGGATTTTATCTCAGTGAAAGAACGTGAAGCTGAACTCAGCTGAGTTCCTTTTTACCAGAAGAATATTTGACTGATTTCTCTGTGTTTCCCAAGGCTGTGACTTCAGGGATTAACTCACGTTATGATTTTGTGCTCTGGCCCTTGCTCAACCCCCATTCATGCATCAAAATACTTAACTCGCGAGGACAAAGCCTGGGATAGCCTATCCAAAAGTGGATTGCCTGCTTCATTATGGAGGCTTGCGGGCACATTCAGACGTGTCCCTGTTCATCAGCAGCTAATATGATCACTGCACACCATGGATTTACACACCTTTGCTGGATTTGAGCTAATTCTTGGAAAGGACACTTGAGTTTAAGATATTAACAAGGACAAGTGGATGTTTAGAGAGAATTGTGCCATGGGGAAACTGTGGTCCTTTATCCTTACCTGGTCATGGCCATAGCCCTCTAAATACATGGAGCACACATGAAGAAAAGCCATTTTCCAGAAGGGAACAAGGTTGTTATTTTTTTTTTTCTTCCTTTTCTTTAACCTCTTTGTGTATTACAGAAACTTTCTTGGTTTTCCTTTGGAAATTTCATAGCATTTTTCCTCTGGTCAAGTAATACAATACTATTATCTAAACAAACTTTGTAGGAAAGGCTGTTTAGCAACTGAGCGTGTGTTGTTTTGGTAGAGGTGCATCTAAATCCTAATCTCTCCCAGCTACCTACTGCATTACTACCCAAGTAATTCAGGGTACTTTCCAACTTGCATCACTCTTCCTTTTTTGAACTGGGGAGAGTTTGGGATTGAGAATAAAAGTGACAGGAGCAAGTGATGTAAGACCATAGCAATGGACAGCAGCTCTGAACAGGTGAAGATTCATCACTGTTGGTTACTCTTGACAAAGTTGAAGTATGTTCATACAGCATTCGAATTTAATTTCTCATCTTTGCCAAAACTCAGCTCTTTCCAGAACTTAGAGCTGTACTAACTGCTGAAGTATTAGGAAGAATGAAATTTTACGTTTAAGTCAGCTCAGGTGTACAGAAGAAGAGATATAATGGTTTATTACCGTAAAATCACGCTTAATTTTAATTCATTTTAAGAGCTGTTTTGATATGTGACGTGGAGCCAAGATGAATTTCAGACTCCTGCTTTTATTCCAATCCTGCGTGCTGCAGGCAGTAGATACAAGAACTGCCCTTGTCCACTCTACTTAAGAGCGCCAAGTTTTAAACACTGACATCAAACTGCTTTGTCATAGCAGGTAAGAGGGAGATCTTTAGCAAGTTGTACTTGCACGTATTTGCAGATGCTTGGTGAGCTAGCTGCTGGGATGTCATATTATATGTTTTATATTCATGTAGAATGGATAATGCAGAATGCACTTTTCCTTGCTTCTGAGTGCCACAGACTAGCTGCGTAGTGGCCCGATGCTGGGAAACAGGGATATTTACTTGGCTTTTAAGTAGTCCCATCTCCAGCCAGGTGACATTCTGTGGTGAGTGTGGTTCAGCGTGGTGCTTCCCCCTCAGCCTCAAATCATGAATGTAAACCTTTCTGTTGTGTGAAATGCTCATGAGACTTTTGTATCACTTTGCAAATACAAAAAGATGAAGCATACAACTCGAAGATACAAGGTAGATGCTCTTCCAGAGGTAATGAAAAAATATTTGATGTGCCCATTGCTTTCACTGATCCAGTTATAGGCAGGCAAACAGATCTCAAGACTTGTCAGAGATAATGTTCATACCTTATTCCTATGCATGGTTCTATGTCTATTGTCTTGATTATTTCAGTTCTATTGCCCACAGATTGTTTCCACGATCCCTGCCACAGCCTTTGATGAATACCCTGTTTTAAATGTGACTTCATTCAACTATGTCCATAGGAAATAGTAATGCCATTCACAGCAGAACCAGCAGAAAGCTGAGGTTTCAGCTCGCTTCAGAAGACAGATTCTGCTGAATCTGTTCTACAGCTGTTCACAGTTCTCAATCCACTGTGACACAGCCATGTCCTTAAAAATATTCTGTTGACTGAATTCTACAGAATACGGAATTCTGGTTCAGCTGGATGGTGGAGAGCACAGTTTGCAAGTTGAGCAAGATTATTCAGGATTAAGTACGTTTTATTCTCTTGAATTAGATGAGTGTAATACTTGTTACAAAAGGTGTAAATACAAAATTAATAATCCGTGCATTGTATATTTGAACCAAAGCACTGCTGTTCACAGAATGTTTCCTTCTTCCTTCCCTTGAGATGCTAAGCCATTTAAAGAGTTCAAGATCTATTTTCTTGTATTCCCTTAGACTTTTTATTGCTCTTCTATATATGACATCACGTTTCTGCAGTCAGGCAGTTGATCACAATTGCAAGATTACGTCTTAAGAATGTACAAGTATTTATTTGTCTGGCCAGAAGGATTACTGTCAAACGGGGCTAAGCATTGTATGTGCCTGGAGAGCTGTCATACCCTGCTTTAGATGAATCCTTGAATCAAAGAGCAAGCAGAGAATCAGAGAGATGGATGGTCCTGAAAGGCTGTTGAAATACAAAACCTAACCAGAGCCATACATTTGGTTGGCCTTCAGAATGATGTGTCTATCAGGTATGTCATGGTCCTGACCTGCAAGAGTAAAAGAGTTTGAAAGGAATGGGAAAACGAGTTGCAGAGGAGAGGTGATGTGAGGGGATAGATAGTAACTTGGCATGTTTGCTCATAGCCTCCTTCTCGGTGAGGTGCTGATGATGTACTCCAACCCAGAACCATTCAACTCAAGGCAGCTGAACCATGGCATATAGCAACACAAAATAATGCAAAATGCAACAGCCAAGCAACTTACTCTGCTTGTCTTTCTCCCAAGCTTGTGCCTGAGAAAAAGAATATCCATGCACATACAAGAGGTGGGATGAGATGGACCCTGTATGATCTGGTGTGTGACTCTTGCCCTGTCAATGTGATATCCCTTAACATGCTCAACAGCAAAGGGAGCCTCAAGAAATAACACTGCGAAAATTATTCCATCTCGTTATTCAATCTTGGCAGATTGCCACCGCAAGAAGCTTTGGCTTTGCTGGATAAAATGTTCATGGAAAGAGCAAGAAGGTGAACCCCAGCTAAGTAGACAGACACTAAAATCTCAAGTGCTAGTTATGTAATGGATTGGTTTTGAAGTGATGGCATCAATAGTATGTTCTCAACAGAGTCTCCAGATGTGGCAGATTTGAGTTCAAATTTGATTGGGAAGAGGAGTTTCATCGCTTTTCTACTATGTGATGCCTTCCTCCCAGCTGAGTTCCCATTACACCTACTCAGTTTGGCAGACAAGACCTTTGTTGACATTCAGGCTCCCGCTTCTTCTAAAATTAGAAGTCTGTTACCTCCATAGGAGAAGACAAGTCTGTTAAACCCCCACTAACACCTCTGTCAACATCAAAGTACTTGTGAAGTCCTTGGTTTCATGCTCAGGTACAGTTTCTTGTTAGGTCCTGCCACTCCAGAGAAAATCAGTGCTGCTGGTTTAACAGACATTACTGGTGTAAGGTTGATCCTCTGAAGGTTTTAGACTTTTTAGAGAAGCATAAATGAATTGCTGAATTGACAACCCTTTCTGGAGTTTATTCTGCTACATGAGAAACTTGTCCAGAAAGGAAAATCTTGTCATTTCAATCCCATTTCCTGACTCAGATCCCTTAGAAACATGTTTGCCAAAGCAATTCTCTTACTTTCTAAGCTGTGTATTTGGTTTATTATATGTACATGTGTGTTTATATATATTCAAACACATACTTAAGTGTGTGTGTCTGTGTGTGTGTAGAGTTCTGACCCATTTTTAATCCACTATAATGTTCACTTGACTGTAGAAAAAACAGATGATATTCATATCAGGGCTGTTCCTCCTTATTATCTTTCCTCCTTATTATCTGTTCTCCTCCTTATCTTTCTGGATTTCCTTGTTCTTTCACTACATGGGTTTTTAATTCTAGTTTTGAGGTTTTAATCCTAATTTTTCATCTGACTATGCAGTAGTCTTTCCATATCCACTTCTTGCAGCAGGCTTTCTAGTTTGGGGATAAATCTTGTTCTGCAAGAATATCCAGCCCCATCTGTGGCTTTATCTTTAATAGTAGTGATATGTCAGACTGCAATGTGACGTTGATTACAGACCTAAAATTGAATTAATTCTGTGCAGGACATTTTTATTTCAGTCAGTGCACAACCAGTTATGTCTGTTATTTTTTATCTAGAATATATTTTAGAGCTCTTCTCACTGACAGTTTCTCCACTGGATTATTACTTGTGTTTGCACTGTGGATACAACCAGGGCCAGAGACCTTCTGTATATCATTTCTTTACTGAAAAAAGGAAATGGAATTTTCCTCCACAAGTACAGTGGAGAGCTATGTAATGTGTTTCACACTTGGCTTAGTGCTGATGAAGAAGTCAAAGCTTATCTGCTTCTTTGTAGAGGAAAAGCAAGTGGACTTGCACTTGGCATAGGTTTTTTTTCCTTACTAGATGTGTTTGTGTGGGAACAGTGGAAGGAATGAATACATGTAGCACAAGTTGTCAGAGAGCTGCCAAGTTGTTTATCCTGTTTCCTTCAGGTAGGGGTTTGTTTTTTTATGTTTAGCTCAGTTATGCCAATAAACATTTGTAGATCAAAATGGTGTTTATTCAGGAAAGAAGCTAAAGGTCTCAGACTTACATGAATAAATGCAGGGTCAGTGTTAGTACCCTGATCCACTGCTTTCAAATTCCTATGAATTAATTGGATTTTTTTCCTACTTCACTTGGCTTCAAATATCTTTTTGAACATAACTATTCATCAGCATTGAATCAAAAGCTTGGCAGCTATTTCTTGATTAAATAATTATTCCCAAACTAATAAACATCACAGCAGGGTTTAATTAATATATGTCAGTCACATGGCACTTTTTTTTTTTCCTTCTTTTCTAAAAATACAGTGCTCTGAAATTAGTACCTGCAGAATAAAGGTGTGGGCTTTTTTCTTCGATGATCCATGGGAAAGACATGTTGGTTGCATCCACTTATCTTTCTGTTTAGGCAGGGATATCTCATTTTTTAAATGTTTCCTGATAGAAAAGCTGCAAAAAACCTTGCTGGGAACCCTCCTTACCCCCATAGGACTGTTAAAGTTACAAACACAACTCTGCTGTGACTTTTATATTTGCAGTTTTCTGTTAGCAATGGCATTAACCTCAGTGTATGTCACTGTGGCTGCTTAATTTTGCTAATTGATCAGCCTTTGAAGATACCATATGCTGGAAAGATGAGGTTCATACATTTAAAAATTATAATGAAATTGGCATCTCTTTAGGATAGGATATGTGTTAGTGGTGATCATCTGCATGTACAGCCTGGTCTACACTTCCCCCTTCTGCAGTGGAATGTCAAGCGGATGGTTTTCCTCAGAGCTGTAGGGAATGGGATCTCCTTGCCTGGCTTGAGAGGAGAGATTTTTCTCTTCGGCCTCATTGATAGTGAATCTCCACATATGCATAAGCTTCAAATTAACTTAAGCTGCTGGGTGAAAAGTGTGTTTTAATGTAAAAAGCAGACAAAACAAAATGAGTCTAAGGGGTTCAGGTGCAGTTTTCATACCTAACAACCCAGGAGTTTTATGATGTTCTTCATGTGCACTCTGAACACAGATTTATGGTGCAATATATAGAAATCAAGTTTTAAAATAAGCAGTCAAAATCCTTCAAGTGTATCTTATTGCATGACCTTGATGAAATATTTCCGATGTGCAGAAGGGCTGGATAACTATTACCATATTTTGCATGAAGTACAGTCTGCTTTGAAGTTGGCAGAATCTTTTCCTGGGGACTTTGTAGGATTAGGCTTTCTACATGAACCAAATTGCTTCTTTAAGGAATATATTTCCAGATGGAGTGATATTCAACTGAGATGTAGAATGACTTCAAACAACCACAGGATATATTGAGAAATTATATTATTCATAACCTCATCAAGATTTACATCCATGGAGATTATAGAATGACCTCATCTTTTATTTGGACAGTGTCATGTATTCTGTCTTTACTGGGGACCTGTGTGAAGAACTGTCTGGCTGAACTGATTATTCTCAATTTGCATAAAGGATTCTATTCCCATACATAGGTACATTCATAACTTTGCACTTAAGTAATCTCTTTGAATGGGACAAAATATTAGTTAATTTTGATCAGAAGAGAGTATTCACAAAAGATTTTGAGTTTAATCTTATTCTATAGCTTCCTTGGTTACTGAGTTCTGCCTGCACTGCAGCCTTTCTTCCAGTGGGTTTCACATGTCTAATCTTTGAGGGAGGAGAAAATTTCTTGGCATTCTGTGTATGCTTCACTTTATGTAAGTGATCAGTTTTGATATTTACTGCTTGTATGCTTAATTTGGTACTTAATTAGTAGCAAGTATTCAGAAAACAGTACATTTCTTACCATGAGGGAAGTCATCTCGGGCTTTTTACAAAGGCTGAAATTCCCATCCTCTGTTGAATATGTATTTCCAAGTGTGCAGAAGGTTGTTTGACTGATGTGTTTTTAAATGAATACATATGCTTTATGACAATTACACAAAATTTTAACAAAAGTTTGTCAAACAGAGAGGGCAGTGATAAAATCCTTGTGTTCATATGAAGAATTTGCTGACAACCCACATGATGTGCCATGCTGCCAGGAAAGCATCTGGGCTGCAACGATCCCAGTGCAACTGGCAGTGGCATGTGTGTCTTGCTGCTGAGACCTTTTGGACCTACCTGTGCCAAGGAGGGATTTCTGAGCTAGCAATAGAGCAGCCCAGCTACAGGGGAGCCATGGGCTCAAGTGTCATATTCTTTCTTATGAAAGGGTTTCTGAGCCTGCACTCTGTTTCTTACACATTGTCGGGAGTCTCAGGCAGGTTCTTTGCTCACTTGTTTCATTCTCCACTCATTGCTTTTTTTCCTGTGTTTTGAATGAAACCTGTGAAGTGCTTCATTTGATGGGATACCAACTCAATTTTGTGCCTCCTTATCATACCAGAACACGTCTAGCAGCACTGTACCTTGGTAGTGCCAGGACTCTGCTCCTGCAGAGCAATTGATTGGAGCACCAGCTGTAGTATGGGAACAGAGAGGTCAGCAGCTCCCTAGGAAAGTCTAGGCCGTGTTTGCATTGTAACATCAAGGCACATGGTGTCAACTCCACATCTAACTTGTGATGGGAGTTTCCTGAGCACTCACAAGTGGTCTAATGCTATGATGAAGTCAGTGGTTAAGATTACCATCGTTGGGCTGTGCTGATTGCTCCACCATGGAAACTGAGAGACCTTCAGGGTGTAACTGTGAGGCTTACTCAACTGCAGGGCCACACAAAAGAGAAGCTGTACCTGAATTTATAGACAGTGTTTGTAGGTCAACTAAATGAAGGCAGTAGCTGTAACTCACAACAGAGAAATCCAGGAGGCCTGCACAAAGCATGAAATCAGGAGTAAGTGGAGATGCACGGGAACGATGTTCAGGCTCCCAAACACAGTGCTAGAGCACTCTCTGCCCCACAGTCTCAGCTGAGAAGCTGCAGCTCGTGCTGTGGCCCATCCACACCCTGCAGTGGTACACGTTTCCAGTCAGGGTCATATACATAGCAGTATGTATGAATGAGCTGGTCCTCAGGAGGCAACATCTGAAGAAGCAGAGGTCTTCCTTAGCCCCAGTCCCTTCCCTCCAGGAGATGATAAACTCCACCCTGCTGAATGCAGCATCATTCTTCATATGACCAAGCTTTATGGCAAACCGCACAGGAAGGTGGACGCTGGGCTGAGGACTTGGGAGATCTGTAAGCCTCTCATTCCTGGTTGGAATTCCTTGATAAAATGTCACTTGTATTCACCATACATAATTCTCAGCACTATTTTGCTGGCAGAGAATGAATTGGGCTGAGTGTCCCAAGCTCTTTGCAGCTTGCTTCTGGGAGATGAGTCATGCATGTACATAGAAGTACTGACAGCAGGGACACGGGATCCAAGAGCATGTCTAATCTTCCAAGACTGTAGTTCTTGACTTGGTGAACAACTACACTCTCCTACAAACTAGTTGTACCTGGCTGTAGGTTTGGGTTTTATTCTGTATTTTCACTACAGTGGTGAGGGTTACTCTGTTCCCAGATGCATTAAGTATCAGCCATTGCTGCTTAATGTCGGGAAAAGTCCAGCCTGGTTCTCGGGGAAATATGTGGCGCCAGGTTTCTTTTGTTGTAACCAGTTTACTACATAATATTAGACAAAATTAGACTCCAGGGTATGGTGTGGTAAAACAGTGTGAAAACCATTGAATCTGGTTCCCCACAAAATGTAAAAATAGATACAGCTCTGCAAGCAGAACGCTTTTTCATAGCATAGATAGAGGTGAAACATGGGATACCTACACTGCAAAATGTTTTGGACAGTGTTGAATGACCAGCAGTCATTCTTGTGCTAATCTGTCCCTCTCTAGGAATATTTTCAGTTACTCTTTGAATTGCGCAGATTCATTTTATTTTGTTTCCTCTACTGTCAGGCTGTTGCTTTATATGAGCCGGCAGGTGAGAGCTTTCCAGGCTTGGAGGTAGCAGAAATGACTATTCCACTGGGAAGGGAGACAGATGTGTGATCACCACATCAAGTTAAGGTTATCCGGGGAAGAAGGTGTCATTTATCAAATGCCATTAACTTTAGAAGTATTTTATACTCTACAGATGAATCTGGATGTTTTCATTACATATTAGACAATGGACTGGGTAGGCTGCATAATAGAAAACATTAGAGAATACTTTAAAACATTATCTGACAGAAACCTTTCCAAAAAAAAAAACAGATCCAAAAAGCATTTGTATGAGCTATTCATTAAAACAAATATCATTCACCTCTGTTAAGAGCCAGAGGAGAGAGCACTTTATTTTCTCTTTGCTGGGGGGGATTGTCTACTTTTCCCTGCTTGCAAATGTGCTGTAAAATTATGGCTTTTCTTTCAAAATCAGCAACATTACAATAGGTCATCCAGAAAAGTAATTGTCAAGCTTTCCCAGCTCAAAGCCAAGCTGTGAATAAAATATGAAAGGGTTGCTTTTAAAAAACAATTTCCCCTTACTGTTTTATTATGCATTTATATTTTAGCGTTACGCTGTTTTATTGTATTTTAATATTAGAAATCTCACAGATTGCCATCTAGGAAGAAAAGAATAGATATAAAACCTTAAGAAGTTTAAGAAATCCTATGGGGACATAGGGCAAGTCTTAGTAATGACGTATCTCACACTCTCTGGAGTTTGTACATTCAAATATTAATGTGTACCTGCAATTTTTATTAAAAGACATAGAAAAGACTTGTCTTAGAAAAGGAAAAAAGTTTAAGTATTTAATCTCAAAACTGTAACCGCAAGAAAGGTGGGAGCTAAAGTATTAGCTGGCTCCCACCGTGTCACTGAAAGACATTAGTAGGTTTTATTTTGCTGCTAGAAAATGGTGTCAAAAAGGACCTTAGCAGGTCCAATGCAGGTGAAGTTCGTGTTCACTCCATGTACATTCCAGGATCTAGTCAGTGAGCCTGTCTAGCATCAGTGGTGCCTGGATGCAGGGATAAGGTTCACCTGCATCTGGATTACTGCTAGAAATGCATACAAATAAAAGCAAACGTGTGGAGGCAGGTTTGCTACACGGCATTTACATGTATGCCTGTGGAAGGTGACTGAATATGGTTAAATGTCCCGGGGGCAGGAAATGCTGGGAATGTGAGCATCAAGAAGTTACTTTATATTCAGTTATGGAGTGTGGCTTTTCCTAATTGTAATGTTTGATGACAGAGACAGAAATAGATGCATTATGCAATGCTAAAATAAGAGAGAAGGTTGAAGTAGAGTTGACAATCCAGCCGCCTCCAGAACGTAGGTGTCTACGAGTCTGGGGCTGCATTCGAATCAGATGATCAGAGCCTTAAAGTTTTCCAAAATGTCAGAAGTCCCAGTACTAAAATTAAAAGCAGCGCCATACGAGATCTAGCCAGAGGTGTGGGGAAGATGTGACCCTGTAAACTGCTTTACAGCTTCTGCCCAATTTAGAGATTGAAGAGCAGATCTGTGAAGGTGTTTAGGTGGTAAAGGGAGCAGGCACTTGCAGGAGTCCCAGTGGGCACCTGTGGGTAGATACATGCTTTTGAGAAATAACCAAAAGCCACTTGAGAAAATGTTTATTATTAGAAACAAACATCTGTATATGAAGCCTGTACCTCACCTGTAATCTGAATTTTAGTCCATGAATATGTCTGAATTTTAAGAAATAATAGCAAAAAGTAATAAAAAAAAGTATTTGATAAAAAGGTGGGGAAACAAAGATAGGATTTGGTTTTCTGGTTGGTTTTTTGATTGGGGTTTGGTTTTGTTTGGTGTTCCACGGGTTGGTATTTTTCTGTCTCTTAATTGATAACCCACTTTCATTAATTTATGGAAATGCAAATACATGGAACACAGAATGAAGATGTTTTACCAACAAGATTAATTAATTATTGAGGCAGCCAATTAATAGCACCGACTAATGTTCTCAAGTCAAGTACACGGTGCAAGAAACGGTTGCTGTGTAGGATTGAACTGAAGCACCGTATCCCAAGTGAGACACACAAATATAAAGCCTGTATCTAGCGGCTAGAAACTAGCAGAGGCGGACGCGACTGCTATTTGGAGATGTACAAACTCGTTAAGACAGCTCCATCTTGGGAAAAGGAAAAAATTACATTGCTTTTGTGTTGCATTTACTTATGCATCTGCTTTCGGCTTCAGCCACAGGTTTTTTTCAGGAAAGTACAAATTCTGTCACATGTTATTATGGCTGCCTGAGTGATGAAATGGTATTTTTCCTGCCTTGGAGCAATTCCTACTCTGTTCTTCTGGAGACAGTAGCGCTCTCCTCCTGTTCTTTGAATGTCTAATCCTGAGTATTGAGTTAAGCCAGACTTTGAGGTCTTGATCCCTTATCTGAGCTTCATGGGCACTGAGGTTGCACAGCTGGCAGTCGGTGCTCTGGGCTCTGATGCCTCCCAAAGCCTGGCAACAGCTCAATTTAGCACCTGTCATAAATTAGGCTTGTGTTTTAGTGCTGCTATTAGTAGAGAAGGTCGTGACTGTCCTCAGCCTGTTTCAAATGTGCTAATCGCTCTGTGGTGTCCAAGTAGTGATGGATGGGGGGAGTATTGCATCTGCAACGAGGCTGAATTTTCCTTCCGCTGAAATCTTCAGGTGCTGCTGCTAACCTCAGAGTGGTTGCTCATGAGTTTGATTTCCAGTCAGCAGTGGGATTTTACTTGACTATAAACTTCAGTTTTACTTGATACTTATGCCTTTAATATGACTAAATATTGAACTGGTATGTTCCACATCACTCCAAGTTGCTGTGCATCAGGATTACACCTCATGATTATAATCTCATATACCAGAACAATTGTAGGTAAAACAAATATTTAAAATTATTTAAGTGTTCATTAGGAGTAACAGCTCATTTTCAGAGTTACAGAATAATTCAGCGTCATTACTGTATTGTTGTTTATACAGATGTGTGAACTTCCATCAAATATTTATATTGGCCTAATTCAGACCTGACATTCAGAAGTCTTCACTGATTTACAGTGATGAAGCCAGCTGATTAAGTATCATTTTCACTCAGTTGCTCCAAATTGCAGCTTGGATACCAGCCTCCTTTTGCCGTCTCTCCACTTTCCTAGGAAAAGTAGGGAGGGTGCTGTTGCCAGATACGTGCAAGTCCTCTGTTTATAGTTGCACTGTAATTTTAATTTCTGTGAGAAGCTCAGGGTGTGTCTGCAGTCCCTGCAAAAGCATCTTAAGGAATGAAAAGAAAGCATCTACTACCTGGTAGACTTACAGCACCCTCTCCAGTCTACCTGCCAGCTTGGAGTGGTAGCCGTTCGTATGGAAAGCAACATTATTATGCTTCTGAATAGTTGTATATGTCGTTATATTCTAAGATTAAGTTTAGAGAAAGAAGTGGAAAGAGACTTGACAGATGGGATGTTTGCTCTTTGAACCTTACTCCTGATTGGACTCAAAAAACAAAAGCCTTTCTGTAGCCAAATCTAAGTTACGGGGGTCAGGAGGACATCATGGCTCTACAGAGGAGACCAGAGACGCACCATCTTCATGTCCTGCTTTTTGCTGACCAGCAACCAAGATGTGTGTGCAGGGAGGGAACTACCTGTTGCTCCATGATGTCGGGAAGTCATGACTGCAGTTGTGTCCTGCAGTTTGAGGTCAACCTGGCTGAACATCCAGCTCCCCTTGGTGTCTTGCTCCCCCTGCCACAGCTGCCTGGGCACCCAAGGTGTGAAAGGCCATGTCATCCAGCTCCCCTTGGTGTCTTGCTCCCCCTGGCCACAGCTGCCCAGGTATCCACAGTGTGAAGAGCCATGGGCATGAGTGCTGGGTGCTTGCTGCCTCTGGGATGGTTTGCTCTGAACTCCATGCCTCTCTGGAGGTGTTCATCACCAACTGTGACTGCAGATGCAGGGCTGGAGCTGCCGTCTGAAGCACAGACCTGATTGCAGAAAGTGAAATGCGGTGGTTTGTTGGTGCGCCTGTTCGTTGCGAAACACATCTCTCTGCTTTATCTGTTCCCTCGGGGATCTCTGCTGCTTATCGTTCCTGCTCCCATTTCTCTTCCATTATTAATTAATCTTTGCCAAGTGAAACCACAAATTACTTGTCAGATCAATGATTGGATTTCACCTACTTTCCCTTGGGCTTTCAGTAAGAAAGGGTATTGCTTACTCTGGGTGGATTACCAGAGTGCATTAGACTATTGTGGGTGTATGCTCTGCTTTCTTCTGCCACCATGAACAAGAAAAAGCTGATCTGACAGCTGCAGGTCAGTACATGCTTTACATAAAGCTATACATGATGAAATGGGTTGCTAAAAGAGACGTTTGCATTTGTGAGCTAAGCAGGAGTCTCAAAAACATCTGAGGTTCAAAGTGCTGACCCGAACCCTGTTGGTGTTTAAGATCACAAAAAAGCAGGGAAGGCATTGAATGGGCTATAAATACTTGTTTGTGGAGGGTAGGAGCACACTTTTCAGTAAACTATTTCATAACTACTGCTGAAGGTGGCAAGGAGGTGGTTTGGGGTGTCTTGGAGTAGGATATTTCAGTAGCAGAACTGCTATAGTGCTCAAACTTCTAAATTTATGTTTTCCTTTTTCATTTGTTTCTCTCATCTTTATCATTTTTCTTCCTGTGTTTACATACATGCATAATATATTCCCTTCCTTCATTATCTTGTAATCCATTTTAAGAGAGTCCCGTGAAGTTTGGGTAGAGGAAATAAAACTGCCCAGCTTTGATGGGTTCCCTGGTGTCAGGTGCTTAGAAATGGCACGTTTGTTGTCAGCACTCGGGAGAAAGGGAAGCAACCAGCAGAACCGCTCTCAAGTGCATACAGATGTGCCACTGACACAGTTCTGATGGACTGGGGCTGGGACATGAAAAGCAGCACATTCGCTTCTTTTAAGGAGGGAGAATGTGAGTACGATAAGGATCATAATTTATACATCAGTGAATAAACAGTGTTTTACTCTTGTGTACTTCTTAGGCATTTATAATCATTTGCATGTATTAAGGCTTTGTTAGGCTTGGGAAGTAGGTGCTCAGGATATTGAATTTATTACACTGGAGTTTATTGAATTTCCTTTGAATTCTTCTGTTGACGTAATGTCACTATCATGCTTATCATGTGCAGCTGCCTGCTGTACACAGGTCTTCTGTGCAGCAGCGAATAAATACAGCCATTTGCTTTGGGGATGTTAATAACTAGAGCTACTCTGAGCAGAATAAGGACAAGAGACTGATCCCAAACCTACTTTTTGGTTTCCTCAAGCTCTACTTGAAAGTCTGGATTAATTTAGACCTGAAAACATAACTGTGTTCAAACTATTTTCCTTGCAGTTGCCAGCAGTCTGCGGTGTTTCTTTTCCTGAGCCCTGGAATTCGGTACATATGCCTTTCTGCTTCCTCCCAGATGTTGTCGCTTTTCATCTCTTGGCATGTGTGGACAGGAGGAGGCATTGTTGAGTATTGGGTACATCCCATCTGTAGCCACCTGGAAAATATTCTGCTTTTCAATCTCTGAAAAGCAAAACAAACTTTGAAAAGCCAAAGCAAAACACCAACCCTCAGGGGCATAAATACCAGTTTACATGTCTTTGTCTTTTGACATTTTATCGGGAGGCATTTAGAGGAACCTGAGGTTGTAGAGAGAAATATAATCAAGTTGTGGTTGCTCAGTTTCATTGCCACTTTGCTGACATTTCTAAGCCAAAAAAAAAAAAACCAAAACAAAACTGTTGAGCCAGTTTTACTAGTCTTAGTTTAGATAAGAAGTTCTTTCCTATGGCTGTAGCACTGTATTGAAATTATGTCAGTGAAAAATTAAGTCCTGAGAAAGCTTCACAGAGCATGGTAGGCTTGTCTTTTTGCTGCTGATTCCATCTAATTATCCATTATACCTTAATGAAAGAAGGGAATTGCCCAAGACTAAAAACACTGCCAAGTTTTAGACTGGAGCCCAGAACTTACACTGGTCCCCAGACCAGTCTGGAATTTAACTGCTGCCTAAACATTCGTCTTTGGGAAGAGCTGAAGCAAAATACGTTAGAGCAAATATGAAGGAAGAAAGGAATGGAGATCGGCAGAGGACATCCAAGGACTCGGCTGCAGCAACTTGGGGTTTGTTCCTGTTATTTGTAGCAATGCAGGCCAGTGGTGCCCCACAGGAGGATAGCTTGGTTTGCTCTTATTACTTTGAGGGCTTTGCTTGAAAGAATCAACAGGATTTTGGAAAGCTGCAAAAGCTTTGTTGCTGTTGTTGACTTTAATCATTGCAGCATAAATTTGTATTCCCTGGGGGAGTATTTCTGTGCAATACCTTTCTGTATTTATTACTAAAAAAAAACATTCTTAAATTACAGGTTATTATTCCTGTCTTAGGCACTCACTGCATGACGGAAATGGAGATAAATTTAGCAAAGTCTTATCTTCAAAGTGTAATAAATGTATTTCTGCTAGATTTTATTAACCTTTCTCTGTAATTAAAAAGGTAGCAGCAATGAGATCTGAAAGTGAGGTTTGTTCACGTAATTCACAATTCTGACATGCAGTGTTTAGGTAGTTGCTTCTGGTTGGGTTTAAATTTCTCTATAGATATTTGTAGGATTTTTCCTACTCTTTCCTGTGTTTAATGAGGTGTTTATTTATAAGGGCTGAAGAAAAACCTGATAAGAGATGTTTAGCCCTGTTTGTGCTTCTCTGCTGTGGCACTCGCTTCTTGGATTTCTCAGAGCTTTTTCTCTGAAACTAAATAAATATTCTCTTCGTGCTGCCAACACTTCAGGAGTTCTTATGAATCTTGAAGCTCCTTGGTACTTGCTAAGCTAGTGCGTTTATTTTGTTACACTGTTGATTGTCATTGCCTCTTTTTGCAAACCTATCCCAGGAGCAGTTCAGTTTGGAGGCACAAGGTTGGAGCACATGGCTTGTAGGAGCCTGTTTGGTTAGGCTTCAGATTGCTTCCACAGACATAAGATACTGGCATCTACAGTTGTTACTGCCACGATTTAATCCCAAAATAGCTCCTTCAGGTTTGTTTGAATCTTCTTCCAATTCAAAGACCTTTCTGTTTGCAGTCAGAAGTTCTAGTTTCAAATCTTTTTTTTTTTCTCAACGAAAAATATAACACACAATTCTGGGGTTTACAGGTCTGCAAATTTTCAAAGATGGTACTTGTTTAATACTTCAAAGTTACAATTTGTCTCGGTGAGAAGCTTCCAGAGTAGTAATGCTTTAAGTAGCAGCATTTCTCTCTGTCAAGCCACCTTTCATTAGTTCTGCAAGCAGAGCACTTCCTCAATTGAGCCTTAATTTCTTCAGTATCTGTGAATTCTGACATGCCATAACATTGCAGAAATGCTATTAAATTTCAGTGCCAGTAGAGTATTCCAGAGAAGGTTCTTTGACTTGCAGAAAACAGTAATAATGTGTTTTTCCTACACATTTTTCCTTTTTTTTGTAAAAGAAAAAAAAAAAAGAACACTTTTTTTTTTCTGTCCTTGGGCTCATCAGTCATTCCTCAGGGAGTTGGCAGTCTGCTTTGTAACCATGGGGGCAACTGCATCTGAATTGGGGTGTATTCACTGGGAAGGAAGGGAAGCAGAACAGAACATTAACCACTGCAAAGACAAATAAACCTTATTCTGTGTGTGGGAAATAAGGCTCTGTGAAAAATGTCCTTATTGAGCGAGTCTTCCAGATGGCTATGCTTGCTGCTTAGCTGGCTCTGCTGAATGCTGAGTCCCACAACAGTGGCTTTGAGAGCCTCATGAATGGTTGGAGCATCAACAACCTGGAGAGAGTTTTAACAGCGGGATCGGGCCCACTGCTAGGCTGGTTCCTGCTGACATTTGTGCTTTATGTATTAAAGCCTTTATTTATAGGAACAAATATTGCCTTGCTTTGGAGGGTTTCCTTTAGCCACCATCATTAAAAGCTGCTGAGAAACTGTTTGCTTACTTGGAGCTCGCTGATGCGGAGCCCTAATCTCTGCAGCCCAGTACTGAGACTCTCCTTATATGCTGGGAAATGTTTGATGTGGGTTTGTTTTGTGTTGGTTTTGTGTGCTGTTACATCACATGAAGCAACTTCTGATTCCAGTGCTGAATATTCTTATACCCGCGTGAGCTGTAATCTCCAGGGAGGAGGGTGCTTGGGTGCCAGGTTAGACAGGAGGGCTGGCTTCAGCTATACCCCTTAATCTGCAAGGCCTGTTCCAACTACCGTTACACCTTGGTGTCCTGCTTGTACTGCCTTCCTCATCCCATCGCTCTCTAGAGTGGAACAGTTTGCTGCTTCTTCAAAATTATTTTTAAAAAGTAAAAAATACCCTTCCTTGATCTGTGTGATAAGACACAACTGTCATACTGGTTTAGCTGCAAAATTTTCAGAAATAACATTCTGACACTTTTATTGCTGCTTGTATTGCTTTAAAGTGCCTGATTTGTGACCAGTGGACAGTTTTATTGCCTCCTGTGAGCTTTGTTTCTGAGGCAGAATGGTTTTATTATTTAATGGATATTGTTGATTTGAGGGAAGAACCTCCCTTGGATATTGTCCCACTAAAAGAAAACAAGCCTTTAAAAACCCACAAGACTCTTATCTCTTGACCTTTAAGATTTTATGGGTTTGGGCTTGTTCATCCCACACTGCGGCGCACAGGAGTACCCAGGCACTTGTGCCACTGGTCAGTGCTGTGTTGGGAAAATTTCCTCTCAGATCTGAAGGCATTAAAGGCACTCAGACTCTAGGGAGCTCATAAGTAAGTGTGGTGATACCGAGGTTATTAGCTTTTTTTTTGCCTTCTTACCGCAACTTTAGATGCGGAGTCACTAAAGGCACAAAGAGCTTTTTCTTAGTAGCTCCAGATGCTTTTTGTGCTCCCACATGGGTCTCCCATCAGGCTGTAGCATCTCCACAATTAACTGACAGCCAAATTGTTGGGCAAAGGTGAGATTTAAAGTGACCCAAGACCAGGGATTAGTCAGGTATTACACAGGGCATGTCTGATTGTTGTTCCTCTGCTTTAATTGTCATTTCACTTACTTAAACCCTAGACAGCTGGCCAGGTTGTGCTGCTTGGCACAGCTCCAGCAGCAGACACCTCCCTCTAGAAATGCCTGTGTTCGTCTGTTGACCAAGAGAGGATTTAGACAATGAGTTTGGACAAAATGCCTAGCTTTTGATTTTGTGGAAGTCTTTTGAGTTGAAGCCCCACAGCGGATTTTCACGATTGTTGTCCCAGTTACTGTTCTCTTCCTCTTTTGTTTTTCACAACAAAATCACTATTTAAACAGACTTTAATACTTTTAGTAATCCAGACAAGTTTGTCCCTCCATCTTTTTGCTCTCACCTCATTACTTTTGAAGAGCTGCTACTCTAGTTAGACCTTCCCTTCTCCAAACTACCCAGGAGACCCAGGTCTTGACAGTAAAGGAAAAGTTCGTATTTTCTGTGTGACAGCCTAGAAAAGCTTGGCTAGTTACTGTGAAAACTGAATCTGGAAAGCTTCTTAAAGTCCTTTTAAGCCTTTATCGTTTGAAAACACATCTTGATAGAGGATGTATCTCCTCATGCGCTTGTTATAGGGAGGCAACAGCACTGGCTGCAAGTGGCAGTGAAAATACATGTTTGCTGGCTGTGTTACCTGGTATGCGCAAGTATGTCTGCATTTAATCCATGTGCCATTTTCCCTGGGCAGTTGCTTAACACTGAGCACTGGAAGGAATTTGCTGTAGAAACATAAGAGCAAAATGTTGATGGCACTGTGTGTGTGTGTGTGTGTATGTGTCTTTTGCATCTGGCCTTCTACCTGTGTTATTGTCATGCTGAAGCACCATGATTGTCAAGGGGCTCTTTGACCTGCTGGAAAGCATCTTAAGTAAGGTCTATCCTCTGTGAATCTTCGCTATTTACAATACACCTCATTATACCATGTTTAGAATTTAAATGAATTACTTTAGTACAATCAGCTACTGTAATTGCACAGGGAGCAGCCCCAGTGCTGCTGCTTGTCATACCTGAGGGTCAAGACACTGACAAATTATCTAACCACACCTTTTTTTCTGGTAGTTTTAATTATCTTGGATTATATATCCTGGGCTGAGCTAGCTGGGCTTGCAATTAGTAAACCCAACAGAATAAAAAAACAGCTTGGAAATCTGGTGAAGCAGTAAGTGTGGAGCCCTGAGTTTCACATATCATGGGAACATCATGATACTGCTAAATCTAGGGACAAAGCCTGGGATATAAAAATCCTCATGAGGCAATTTCTGTAGTCAGTTAAGATGCCAATATGTTTTATTGCATTTTACAGCATGTGCCATTTAAGTGAAATGAGCATGAGATTACCAAAATGTGAATTAAGTCATAAAGTTGAAATAGAAGTAGAAATGAAGTAAATTCCAGTCAGAAGCAAAAGTGATGTCATGATGGTCACACTGATCTTCATGGCCATGAATGCCACGTAGGTTTTAGAATCATTCCAAAAAAATGAGTGATTAGGAGGATACTTGGAGGAGCAGAAGCATTAATTTCCATACCATGGGGATACAAAATGATCATCCAGGGGCAGAGGCAGTACGTTGGGAGTTGCAGGTTATCTCTGGGGTTCCTGGGTGCACCAAGCGTGTTAGACCAGAATACTTTACAGATGCTGCTTGGTGAGAATCCGCCTTATGTATTCAGCGTGATTTACTAGGTAAGGACTGAAATTATTATCAAGAAAGGAGGTTTACTGTTGGCTGATAGTGAATCTGATTTTGTTTTCACACCAAAGCCTCTTCTTGTCCAGATCAGCGTCATGGTATTTCAGGATATACTGTGATCCAAAAAAATAGGAGATTCTTTGATGATCGATATCCTTGACATTTAAAATTGATTAATATCATCATAGATTAGGATGCAATCATACTGTCAGAGTATCCCATGACTTTTTAAAATAAACAATAAAACCAACTGAAGACATTCCGAATTCATGAAAGCTTCCAAATCAGATACTGCAAATTTGCATTCATTTTCACTCAGATCAAAAACTTTTAGATACTATGTTGGGAAAAAAAAAAAGGGTGGGTTGGTTGGTTTGTTTTGTTGAGGTATTTTTGTGGCAGCAAGGCAGCTTTTTCTTACAGCAAGGATTTTGTAAGCTGTAAGTTGAGGAAGAATGTTAGTTGGGACATTTGTGGCTCAGTTCACAAAGCTGATGACTTTGGTGATTTTTCAGGGGTTGACAGTCAGAGTCTGCATAGCAGACAGCTTGGTCTCAACATAAAACCAGGAGAAACCTTTTGGAAGCAGGGGTACATGTTACACTCTTGAAGATCTTCTGAGTCTCTGAGCAGGCATGCAAGTACGTGGGCAGAAGGGCACAAGGTTTGCCCAGGCTGGACCATCCACACCATTGTCAACAGGCAGATCTGACCAACATTCACACTGAAATGGAAAAAACAGCCATCTCAGTGCAGCAATAACTACACTTCTAGTAGCTTACTTCAGGCACTTTTGGGACACATTCTATCAGCCTACCTTAGACGTTTTCTCTTCATCTTTTTAATACTTCATGTAGTTGATTAGACATGATGCCAGAAGAATCCAGGACTTTATTTTTGGCAAAATATGTACAATGAAACAAGTGTCAGCTCAGGCACTAACACGTGTAAATAGCTTCACATGAGACTATATAGACACCAACCTATTTTGGTACAGTTCCTTGATTTATCTTATGTGGTGTCAGAGAAAGATGTTGAATTACTGATGCTGATAAGCCCAGGAACAACCTTCTCAAGCCTGCTCAGCTGTAGGAAGATTAAACCATAAAAGCAATAAAGAAGCCACGTCAAAAGTACGATGGCTTGAATTAGGCGTTACTATGGATGATGAAGTTAAACTAAACTTAACATGGTGTTAAACTGGTTTGATTACTGACTTTCGGCCTGAATTCAACAGGAAGCCTTGCTTAGGATCCTGCACTGTTTCTACTGCTCTTAAAGCCTGGCAGCGTATGAAAATTCTCTAGTAAAATCTCTGTCGTGAGATGCTACTTGAAAACTCTCCAGGCAACCTTGGCAGTGGGGTGGTTTTATGCAATTTTAGTGCGGACATTCAGTGGGATGGAAGTGCCTTGGAAAATACAGCCAAAATATTCCAAACAAAATCTAAACCATCCACTAATTAAAAAAACCCACAAACATCAAAATTAAGTAATCGACTGAACTGCTTTAGCAAGTTATTTTGTAAATACTGTCAGATGCTTAAAGGACTCCATTGTCCAAAGCTGCTTCTGCCTGTGTTGGAAAATGTATTCTGGAGACATGTCAAAGTCTGTCTTAATTTTCTTAATTAAGAGAACATGCTTAATTTTCTGGTTTTAACACTAGCTGCAGCTCTGCTGTGTTTTATTTATTTACAATAATTACTTCTTCTGCAGTTCTCTTTGGAGAGATGTAAATCTTTTTTTTATTTTCTTTTTTTTTAAGCTTGTTGTGATTTTGAAATTTTCATTGTATGTCCAGACATTGCTAAGAGAGCAGCACTGACAAAGGCAAACCTTTTAAGCAAACATTCCTCATCAGTGATGAAAACTTTGATAGGTAGAGCCTGTGAGATGAGAAGTGTTGGCAAAACAATACAGACATAATGGCCCAGAGACACGTTTCATGATTCTTCATCCGGGGGGACTCTGCAGGAACTGTAGGAATTTTACCCATGCCTTCAGACCTGCCAGATAGCTCTGACTTGATGCCGTGGGAGGCTGCAGAGATCTAAAACATAGGAATAGTGCAGATAAACACAGGCAGGGAAGCCATGAAGTTATCAACAAAGAAAAAGAGAAGATGAAGAGAGAAAAGAGAAGAGAGAGAGAAAAGGAAAAAAAAAAAAGGGAAAAGTGAAAGTAAGTTCTTGGAAATTAAAGCATGCTGCGCAGAAACTGGAAATAGTCAGATGAGAATGAGAGCGAAGCAGTTGAGCTACCAGCGCGGTGGCAGCAGTGTGCCCTTTAGGGTTACTTAATATGCTGGGTTACTCTTCTGTGGCTGCAGGAATCCAAACATGGGAGCAAAATCAGATGGAGCAGCAGCTTGAGGACCTGTAACCACCTCTGCTTTTGCATTGTAATAAGCGTTACCAGCTCAGTATGGAAACCTGTTAGAGTTCACTGTTACCCTTGAGATGATAGGAGAACACTGCCATCCTTCTGATTTAGTGAGGCAGAGACCATAACTTTAAAATTCAGGAGATGTTATACAGGCTGTTTGTGGGAAACATTTTCAAGTTCTGAATAAAAACCCAACTAACAAGAAAAGAAAAAAATACAGTCAGATTTCCTTAGGCTTTCAGGGCATAACATATTTCTAACAGAAGTGAGATTATAAATACTTCAGTTTAATCCTGAGGTGGTTTTTCTGCTTCTTTTTTTTTTTATTTTTTAATTTTTTATTTAATTTTAATTTCTCATTTGCCTCAGGAATGTGCTTAGCAACAGCAGGACAGCCTATTTAGTATTTAAAAAATAGCAATCAAATGCAAAGCCATCCTGCCAGAGGGAAGGGAGGCAGTGTGGAGGTTCTTGCAGAAAACCTTTTCACCATTCAGCAGTTTTAAATGTATTCTTACCTTTTGATCTCAAGATATGGCAGCGTGTTAACATGAGAACAATATTGTGTCCTGGGTAAATATTCCTGGAGTATTCACTGGAGCACTTCTGCTGGCAAAAAAATATTCAAAGTCAGCTGTTAAAGAATAGCCTGTGCTGTGCCAGATGCTGATGAGAAGTTAATCAGCTTTTTGTATGGATGCATTCACTGCTAAAAATACAAGATTAGAGTACAATGGAGGTATAATTGGTATGCTGTGTAAGAAAGCATGAGAACTGCACCTTGTCTAATTTGGTGGTAGGCCAGATATTTTTAGGGATATGTGGTTTACTGAATGAAAAGTTTTCTGTTCTTGTGCCTGTGTTGTGAGTTGTCTAACAAGGATTTCCACTGCTTGGTTTTAACGCTGTTTCTTACACCAGAGAGACCTTTGATTTCCCTTTGAGAGACTAAATTACACAATTCATATAATATATATTTGCTGTTGCACATATAAAGGTGCAGCGTTTCTGCAAGCTGTCAAAAGCAACCGCAAAATGGACAGAATTTTGGGACTGATCCCCAAATGTCTTTAGGCAGAATCTGAGCAGAAAATAATAGCAGTAAAATTTCTGCCAAAAAAAAATGATTGCTGTGTTTTCCTCAAGGTATTTATTATCTGACTTTTTCATCTTTGGCTTTCCTGATCAGCATTTTCAGTAAGTAGGGGCAAAATTGTACACGTGTGTGCGTGTTTCCAATCTGCAAATTGGTCCTACTGAGTCAGGAGTTGTTTTGTGTCTTAATGTTCCTGAGGTCGTTAAACATTTGAGAACCTCAGTTGTTATCCATATGGTTTTGTGAAATTCTCACTTCCCGTAATTTCAGCTAAATATTGATCCCAAGGTAATCATCCAGGCTCTTTCAATAATAACAGTAACAATAATAATGTATCTCCTGGATTTTAAGTAGCTGCTTTCATTGAGAGAGAGGTGACTCATGGCTCTGCATACTTGGGGTTGACAGTATGGTGACTATGGAACTACAAGAGTTAAAGACTGAGGTGTGGTAGTATGTGGATAAATAATAGTTAATCACATTCTAACAACTTGGTAACTTTGATAAGTACTTCAGAATCTGTATGCTCCTTTAGAACTTAAGTAAATCTACTAGTTTCATCTGCAAGTTATTAGAAGCGTGCAGCTGCTGAACCCTTCTCTATTCCACTTAATAGCTGTATACATAATTCCTTGTATTTTTATGGGGTTTTTTTGCAGAGCTGAACAAACGCTGCATTATTTTATCAAAAACAATTACAAGCCAGTTAACAGCAAATAAAAGCCAAGCTAGTACAGCCCAACAGCATAAAAGGAAACTGTAGCATATGTAGGCTGATTAAATGGTGTATATTTAATTTTCCTTTCAACCAAAGAAAGTCAAGGATGTCAGCTGCTGAAATTCTCAGAAGACAAAATGTAGTGAGAGTCACATGAAACAGTGATCCAAGCGAACTTAAGTACGTGGTGGCTCTTAAAAGAAATTTGAAAAAGGAAATCAAATACAGCACAGATTAGGAAATTCTTGGGGAAAGAAAAAAAAAAAAAAAGAAGAGAAAAAGAGAAGAAATACCACCCTGAAAGCTCTAACTTTCTAATGCTTATGTCCATGGTATCATAGATGATATTATCCAAGATGCTACCATTTTCTTTCATAAAATGAGTTTAAAATCTGATATTTTTTTGTCAAATGGTCACAGCATCTGTAGTCATGTGCACTCTCCCTGTATATATAAATGCTCGTGTACCCAGAAATAAGCCAGTGCCAGAGCTAGTGACAAAAGTCTCCATCCATCTGCATGGCAGGCATATTCCTTCTGCGTTTTGAAAGTGCACAGATCTGGGTATAACGATATTTGATGTGAGCCAGCCTGCCTGGATTTTCCCATTATAGGTTTTCCTGCGTATGTGGTGACTCTCAGTAAAAATACACAAACATCAACTCAGCAATATAAAAGCTTAAATAAGACTCATATATATATATACCTATATATATTTATATATAGGAAGCTGATCATATGAGATATCAAAGCATATGCCAAGAAATAGTGATAGAGAAAGAATAGTGGGCAGAAAAAGTCCAGACAGATTGGGAGAGCCTTTCGGGTGAGTGAGTGGCAGCGACTGTTCAGGGTAGCTGCTATAGCCCTGATGAAACCGCAGCGATTGCAGAGCAAAGGTTCCCCTTTGCTTCCACACAATCTCAGTGAAGCTGAGGAACAGTAAATTCCACGCAGACGGGTCCTGCCCTGTTAAGATCAATTTTACCAAGGAGTCAGAGCCAGCATTTTTATCTTGCAGTATTGAGACATAAAAGAGAGCGAATTGGGGAGATAGGTTCAGACCCACAACACTTATTTTCTGAAAAACCTTCTGATAGCATTCCTTGCACTCACTGGTATCTTGACAGTAATCTTACATGTATACCATTTCTTTTCTGTCCACAAAGTATGCTGGCCAAATTCTTGAATCTTTGTTCAGAAATCAGTTGTTCTTTAAGAATTAATCTTTCTTAAACATTGTTTCTCTCATTCTAGAAAATGACCTGTATTCATCCCAAGAGCAAACCCCCGGTGAGAGCAGGTCTGGGTCTCAGGCTTATCTGAGTCAGGTTAAAAGTCTGTTAAAAAATTATACTTTAAAAATGTCTTAATTGGAAAAACTGTCTCAGACATATGGGCCATCCTTCCCATCCCCTTTTCCACTGCTTTCCTCCCAGACAACATGTGGGTTTACAGAAAACCTTTCTGTTTCTCTTACAAAATTCTTCATTCTTTGTGACTAAAACCATGGAGAGGCTTCTTGCTACTTTCATATCTGAATATTTAAAATGAGGCTTGGAAAGGGTAAAGCAAGTGACATTGTCTTATAAATATCAAAACCACCTACCTGTTTCTTCTACTGCCTGAGAAATAATCTGTTTTCTCAGTATTTTGTACCTGAGCAATATAATTCTTCAAAGATTTTCAGGGCTTATTTTCAGCTCCGTTTAAATCAGAGCTCTTAGAAAAATGTATACCCTTCTCTAAATAGCACTTCTTTTTTCGTAAGCCCTTGTGAAAATGTCACACTTTGGAAAAGAATTATGTCAGGAACAGGTACATTAAAACAAGGAAGAAAAATGTTTATATAAAAGCCTGTTAGGGCCACACTGAAAATGTAAAGAGCTCTTGCAGTAAATGTAAATATAAGTAAAGTTCTTTACCAAAATAACACCAGAAAAACCCAACCACCACCACCAACAAAAAATACCCCCAAAAAAACAACAAACAAAAAGCCCCACAGCAAAACTAAAGTGACATTTCTGGGCATTTTACTTGTCAATCTGCAGTGCACTGATGTTAACAGGATTACTCAGGTGCTTCAGTTAGGCATCTGCTTCCGTGTTCTGCTGAACAGGACAGCCCAGTTACACCCTGAGTGCGTGCACAGCTCCCACCATCAATAGGAGTTAGACAAGAAATTTAGAGATAAACTGCAGCTCATAATACTTCTCTCTTGCCTTGTTCTGGACTCATTTGCCTCTTCTGCAAAGCTCCCACTGAAGATCACAAGAGAAACCAGCACTATTAAAGCAAGAGGAGAAAGGGGCAGACATTTTGCTTCTTCATGGCTTGATTCAACATTGCCTAATTACTCTTGCATTGGGAGGAAGCCATTGCCCCGTGACTATTATATTCCAAGAACATCACATTAAAGCAGCCCATACCTTCCGAACTCTTCCTGTATTCTGTGACATCTGCTTTCCTTTGTTGTCATGTGAATGTGGGACTTACTCATTCAAGCTTTCATGTTAAAATCAATGGGATTAGTCACAAAAGCAAGTGTTAATACAGTTTGTTCCCCATGGTACAGCTTCATTTCTCAAAGAGTACCAGCCTAGTTCATCCCATTCTCAAAGTCCATCAGTCACTACACTGAATTCCTGAACACAGTCCTTCCCATTCACTGGATAGGATGTCATCACATTTGCACGTGCAACGCCTGGATGTCACTAGTACTGGTGTCTTAGAGCCATGCGTGCTTTGCACGAGAGCTGGGCACCCCACAG
>JAAGNO010023453.1:0-37489 GCA_033439905.1 Ceryle rudis | reverse complement strand
TGAGTATATACAGAATGTATATTGATACTTGAGCCACACAGTATACTAAAATTTGAGCTACTTTTTGAGCAAAGCTTAAAACCCAGACACTACGGCAAAAACTGACCCAATACTCTTCTCCATCATGTCATCCTGGATTGCTATAGGCTTGCCGTTTGCAAGTGAGTTTTTTTTTGTTAAAAGGAATTGTATTTGCTAAAAAAAATTTAAACACATTTTCTTATTTATTCCAACATGCTATTAAATTTGATCTTTTTGTTTTCCCGTGTCACTCTATTCTGAGAGACCATCGAAGGAGTCACCAGAGTGATGTTACAGATGGTAGGGAGAGTTGATCCTGCTGTTGCTGTGAGGAGGGATGTTGGCATTGTGTGAAATTGCTCTTTAGACAGCTGAATTGGGCTTTCCGTACTACACTTGTTTTCAGAGAATGAAGAGAGTTTCCAGAGTTTGAAGGCTAAGCAAAGTTAATATGAAGTACATGGAAATTCCATTTTATTTAGGGCAGAGAAAAGCTGTATTAGACTACACTGAAACCTGCCTGCTGGTGCTAAATAATGGAAAACATCAAGAAATTAAATTGGTGACATTAAGAGGCATTTGCTAAAGGTTCCAGCAAAATAGTAGGCTATAGAAAACTGGTCTGGGGACAGTAATAAGTTTGTGTCACTCATTGTAATTTCCTATAATTTAAATTTTCTCCATTAGAATTTAAATTTTTCCATTCTTTTCTATTAGTGCTGAAAATAACAGAGCTGGTAGGTTGCAGGGTGGTTTTTGTTCATTTGGGGGTTTTTTTGGTTGGTTTGTTTTTTGTTTGGGTTTTGTGGGGTTTATTTTGTTTGGTTTTTTTTTTTTTTTTTTAATTTTTAAATCCAGCTGAAACATTTCTGTGGTGTTCAACTGCAGTTGAAGGATTTGGTAGATCAGATATCTGGATAGATGACATCCACTGCATTCTGAAACTTTCTGTCTCCATGGTGAATGTTGTACCATTCAGGAGATTCAGTAGCCCGGTTGTAAGAAACAGATTAGAAACTTGATAAGCCAAAAATAATTTTTTTCCTGGGAATTCTGCCCAGAACTTTGCTCAGGAAAGCTGCTATTCACCATTTGTTTATTGGGCACACTGTTTTTCCAAGGGAAGCTGTGATGCTGTACTTCTTTTCCTGCCCAGATAGGAAGTTTCCCAATATTACCTTTAGCCCTCTCTCAAAATGTATTGTTGTTCCCTTCATCTAGCAGCTTAGTTATGAGACACGATTAAAACCAAAATCAAAATAGACATTTTAAATTCCCTGAGAAGTTACTCCCTGTTGTTACTTTTGCTTCATCACAAGTAGACGCTTTCAGTCAGAGAAAGGGGAAGATGCCACACTACAGCGTATGAAGATTAAAACCAGATCATATTGCCAATATAAATGATGTTATATAAATATAAGGATGTATATATTTTATTATATAAATAACACACAGTATTCTCAAGGAATTCCAGATTGCCAAAGACATGAATTGAGGTGTTTTTTTCAAAACAGCTAGCCAAACAAAGAAAACAAACCCTAACCTATTTGAGTATCTAAATGGTACGGAAAATATGGAAAAGGGAAAAAAAGGTCCCTAGATGACTTTGAGCCTGTATTGCTCACACTCTATAGTCTCAAGTAGGTGCCAGCATGTGCCACATGGCCTTGTATTACTATTATCTTGGGCAGTCATTAATTTAAGCATTCAGAGTGGCTGCAGGCACTACTGATCTCTCTATTTATAATATCAATCCATCACACACAGGACTTGTATCTGTAGCGGGTTTGGTTTGTTCGTGGGGTAAGTCACCTGTTTTGCATGTATTAGTGGCTGGGAGTTACTCTCCTTCCAGGTGCACTTGCTAGCGAGGCTGCTGCAAAGATCCACTTGCATAGACTTAAGAGGAGTTTTTCGAAGTACTATTGGGATTCAGTTTTCTAAGTCTCCCTTGAAAAGTGAAATGCAACAGAAAATTACAGAAAGTTTCTATAGACTTTTTGTGATTGTAAAAAAACCCCAAGAGAAACAAACAACCCCAGCTTTTCTTTTATGCTGTAAAACATCAGTGATACTGTGTACATTGCAAAGAACAGAAATGCAGCACACCACGTTATCTCTTGGGATCTATTTCTGTACAATAATAAGGCTAGACCAGAGCAGTTTAAGTGTGCCATTCGATATTGAAGTGATGCGAGGCCCCGACCTGGGGCAAACAGCTGCCGTTATTTCACACCAGCAAAGCATCTGCTCCACGGCTTTCTATACGTGCCACGTTCAGCAGTCGCATGCCTCTGCACAGAATTGAAGTTGTCACCCTCATAAATCTTCAAAGGGTACTTAAATGTTTAGCAAACCTAAGAAATGTTGCTTCTGCTGAAGCAGAGGTATACAGATGTCACCTCTGTGTCATCTTTGGAGACATTATACATTAAAATCTAGAAAGAAAAAATAATTTAGTAACCACAGGCGAGGAGAAAACAGTGGCAACACTGGAAAGAAAAGATGCACTGGATGCCCTCCCAACCTTCCTGTACAATGAGGGTGCCTGGGATGTGATCAGTGGGAAGCACTACCATGCTGATGGAATTATTAGACAGATGTATCTCAGTGCTTGAAATTCCAGGAGGTATTTTCGGTTGCAAGATATACTGTAAGCCAATATGGGGATGGGTGGTTCTGGCTTTTCAAAGCAGCATCCTCAACTACATAATTATTCAAGAAAAGGAAAGTCTAGTCCCATTGATGCAGTGACTCTTCATCACTTCAGAGTCTCTTTAGATGTGTAAGTATGAAGCATACATTTATTTCTCTTTCTAAGACTGACTTAAAGAGGACTTCTGTTGTGTTAACACTTTCAGCAAGGCAAGAGCTCTTGGTGAGAATATAACAAAAAAATTATATTCAGTAGACTTTAAGAGAAGCAAAAGAGAGAAAAACTCAATTTACTGAGGGAGGAAATGAAGACACTGAAATTCAGTATTTTTCACCTCCGTTACCACAAGAGATGTCCAGGGCTTGTGTTTGTTTCCTTATTTCCTAATAAAGGATAGGGGAAAAAAGGGAGGTGGGGGGGGGGGGGAAGAACTCAGGAAATACAAGGTATGAATGTATTAGAATAGCATGTGCTATAAAACATAAAGACAGTGTGGTAGACCTGAATTATGATTACTGCTGAAGGTCAATGTCAAGGTGTAGTTGCTTGAACATAAAGCCTTTTACATAGCAAAAGAGTCGTGTGCGTTCCTGGATAACCAATTTCAGCAAGTTGCAGCATCAGGGATTTAACTGTGCATCTCTTTCCCCCACTGTCTGAACCAAACCCCTTAAATCCTTTCAGCTTTAGACTAAACCCTGGCTTCATCAATCTTCCTACAATTGCTGCGCTCTCAGCTGATCTTCCTGTCTCTTGCTCCTTGCTGGCAGTTGATCATTGTTGAAATTGGCTCTGCATTACAAATACAACAGCTCCGCACCTTAGCTGGAGAGACAAAAGAGTGTTTCAGAAATGCAGAGATCTTTCAGAGCAAAGACCAAATCTTACATGATTTGTTATATTTAAATACGCTAGTCCAGGGACCAGCATTCATGTCATGAGTGAGTGTGGTCTGTTGTTACTCCGCTCTGGTTCATCATGTCGAAAGGACCATTTGCCTTTCACAAATGTTTTCTGTGGGAAATGCTTTATGCAATTCAGGTTGTCTGGTAAGACTGAATGAAAGAAAAAATAAATTACTACATAAGCACTAGGCTACTGGTCTAAAAGAGCTGAAAATCTAGTTCCAACAACAGAAATATTTTAGGGAAGCTACTGAATTTTGTCTTGAAGTTAGCATCCACTTAAGATAACATCTTTATGCAAACTGTACTTTTAAACCCGTAGTGTCAAATGATGTTGTTTTGGGGAAGTGACAGGTAGGATATCCTCATATTTGCAGAATATTCCTTCCCAAATGGCGTGCATTGTATCTATTTGTTTTTCCAAGGATGTGTTGGAAAGGATCCAACTGGATAAAGTGTACCCTCAGTGCCACCATCTTATGTGCACAAAATATTTTTACTTCTCTTTTCAAAAAGCCTTGGACCTCATAAGCTTTCAGAAATATTTTGGTTAAACCCTGGAGTGCATATTTTTGGTCGGTCAAGTACTCCACTGGGGATCCTTGGGAAATACAGCAAAAGAGGGAGCATAAAGTATGGCCTGGAGTTTTTGCAGGACTTTCCAGCCTCCTGTGCATTCTTCTGGTCTGCAGCCTGTGTGCCAAAGCTATTTACTCCACTTCCCCCAGCTAAAATGTGATTTTTAGAATTAACTAACTGCTTGGGTAGTTTATAGACATCAAAAGCGTTTTATTTTCCGCTGCCTTGAAGGCTGTTTTACCTTTAAGTTGGAAAGCCTCTTATCTAAATGAAACAGCCTTAAATTGTTGGATGTAATTCATTAAATTCTTGGATAACTAGAAGTCTCTCTGGCACTTAGCAAGTGATATGAAGAGAAGTGCTGATCCACCTTCTAAACATAAGAAATTGAATTCTTTGCAAGCTGACATGGTTTGTACAAGACGTGTTTAAAAATAATTAATAACTGTTAAACTTCCTCTGCCTACCCTTTCTCAACTACTGTTAAGTCCAGGTTAACCTCTTTGAATTGAGGATTGCTGTTAAGGGGTGCGAGTTAATACAGAATTCCAGTTCTCTCCCAATTTCTGTGTATCATCTGGTGTTGGTACTTCGACAAGGACTCTCAAAGTTCACAAAATCATGCAAGATTTTGGGGCGGCAAATGTTCTTTGGCTCCTCGCCCCTTCCCAAAATGCTGTTTAATTATTTCCACTGTGGAAAGAGCCATCAGTGGATATCAAGAATCTAGTTGTGGTTTTGACTGAAGAGGAATTCGCTGAAGATTGTCTGCTTTTTAAAGAGCAAGAGCTATTGGCGCTGTTGATTTTTCCAATGAACCATAAGAAGAACTAATAGAAACGAAGAAGCTTGAAAGGACCAAGCTGACAGTTACTGCTGACACTGTTTCTCAACGTAGTTGTCTTAATACTCCATACCTGCAGGTGTATAGCAGAGGAATGTATTTGAGTGAATTTTGGTTCTGTAACACGTGAATAATTCAAATGCACAAAGTTGCTCACTGTACCAAGTGTCTGCATCTGGATTTGTCTTTATGTGGACCTCACGCCATATAGTCCCTTTTCTTTTCCTTCCATTTCCTTCACCACCTTCTTGCACTGATGTTCCATCATCCTTACCTTTGTATACTCACACTGGCTGCTCAGAAGTGGGTAGTACTCAGGATTTTCTATCAGGACTGTTCTCCTAGTTGATGTGTTGTGTTCTCTTTGAGTCTGATCTCAAATCAATCCATCCATCCTTTATATCCCCTTCATTGATTACTTCTCAAAACCATATAGTACAAAACCAACTGCTTAAAATAATGTCCATGGCATTCCTTAAAGAATTTCTTCTCTCTGCAGCTGCTTGTCAAAGACTTTAGTATTTGCATGTTCTTTTCCTAGCACTGACTGAACACATTTCCTGTACTTCCGCAGGTAGTAAAATTAATCTGTCACACAAACACCCAAATTCAGTTTCTGCATTTATTCACTGTTTTCTCTCTTTCCTCAGCCGAAAACCCCCATATTTGTAGTTCTTAGTCATACTCCTTGTAGATTTTGCTTCGTTTTTTGTTGGGTTTTTTTTGTTGTTGTTGGTTTTTTTTTCAGTAGCCATGTTGTCTTCTAAAACAGGAATCTGTTTCTAGTTTTTTTTCTGTTAGATGTTTATATACAAAGTTAAAATGTACTTACGGGACATCATCCTCACTGGAGTAAGTTGAAGCTGACCAACTTCTAAAAAGCAATCTTAAATAGTTTGCTTTGATTATATATTACTTCCTCTCTCTTAACTTTACCATCCAAAGTAGTGGCATCTGCTGTATGATTTTGCCATCTGCTTTTTTAGCTGATTTATGACTGTAGTTATGTTTTCAGAGTCGAGGCATTCTTCAGCTAGTGAGTGCTCCCTTCCCTTTGTGGTACCCTGGCTCTGACAGTCACCAGGAGCCAGGACAAGTCTGTTGAGATCTACAGGAAATAAGTTCATCCGTGCTGGCTAATTTTGCATGAATTTTTGACTGTCAAGAGTCTAAATGTATTTCTCCTTCTGAATTATCATTATGGATATGTAATAAGATGTAGTGAAGGTTTTGTGACAAGTGACAGTGCATGAGAACTTGTCACTGGCAGTCAGTGGTTAAATAGATGTGCCATTAAGTGTCAGCTATAGTCTCGTGGTCTGATTTGCAGGAACTGAGTATCTGGCGCGGGCCAAGAAGGAAGAAAAATATAAGTGTGGCTGCATCATCATTGAAATGGTTTATTTTTCTTTGCTCTACTGCAAATTAGCTTCCTAGAATTAAATACTTAAAGTTAATGGGAATAGTGAATGTTTGCAATAATTAAAATCAGTTAAATTGAAACCTTTAGCAGTAAGCATCCCATATGACTTTGTAATTGAAAAAAATTACAGCAAAACATCTCTCACAACCAAGTAAGATAGAACAAAATAATGCTAGCATGGCCAAACAGGATAACTCTTCTTTTTTTTTTTTCCTTTCTTTTTTTTTTTCCCTTCTGACGAGTGTCTGAAATATTGCAATAATAAAGAGCTTGTTAGTCAGATGTTTTCAATTATAGCTTTCTGTGTTTCTTCTGTTATTTTTATACAGGGTAGGTGGTTAGTGCACTGAATATTACAGGTTGTCTGGATGTACATACCTCCACCAGCTAAGAAAAATGCATTAAAAAGCAATGATAGTACTCCAGCCCTTATGGAGCACTCCAGAAAGCATTGTGGGTATTCACGCAGTACCCCTCCTTCAGCTCATTCCAGGCATCTTAGCTTTTTACAAACGATGTATAAATGAATAGCTGATTGTACCTCAACCACTGAAGTAACCCCATTAAAATAACTCTCTGCAGCAATTCAGAATTGGAAGAACAATGAGTACGAGATTTATAGATAAGTGAAAATTCAGCTGTTGTTTGAGTTATTCCTGCCCTTATGTGCTGTGCAACCTGCTGTAGAAATCTTTTCATTCTAAGACTTTTTATAGTTCCAATAGTTTCATACAGACCAAAGAAAATGAGTTAAAAGTAGCATGAAAATGAGAGAATTTTCTTTTTTTTCTGCCTTCTCTTCATCTCTAACATTATACTGAATAAAATCTCAAAGTATTTTGAGGAAGGAAAAGCAGTGAAAGGAACTGCGTGTGCTTAAAGGTCATTTTTAAAGTAATGGAGCATCTACAGCTAATAAAAATTGATTAAAATGTTCGTGAGTTAGAAAACATCTAGAGGAAGATTGTTCATGGTTGTAGTTCCTAGGTATTTCACCTCTTTAAAATAGTCATTTAAATTAAGATTTACCCTGTGAGATATAAAGGACTTTTGTGTTAATCACAACCACATCCAGAAGGGCTGAAAAATACCGTATTTGGTCTGACTTTACTTAGGTGGTTTGTAATGTCACTTGTTTTTTGTTAGAACACACACTCTTATAACCAATTTAAAACTTAAATACTGTGAATCTAGAGAAAAAAATCCGATAAATATGGATGTTAAGAAGGAGAACTGAACAAGTATGCAGGCTGAATATTTGCTTTATTTTCTGTCATGAGAGCGTGAGAGACCTAAAGAGGCTGGATTTGGATCTCTTGAACTATGAGAGAGGTCAGAAAAAGAGGAATGAGGTGGCCCTATTTTTGTCCCCGAGCTTTTCCTTAGCACGTACCATTCATTCTCTTTGTATTTTATATAAAATCCTATTTTCACCATTTATGGCATCAAAGTTGACATCATTTGAGTATATCCTTCCCTTTCCCCCAGAATTCAATTTGATTGTGTACTGTAAGGAGAAATAGCATCTTTGACAAAGCTGGTGCTCAATACCTATCAGTAAGTTTATAGTGTTGTCTCCAGTAAATTCTTTTAACACTGGTTTTCACATCTGGTACAGATGTCACGGTGTTGTAGAAAATCATACGTTGGAATGGACCTATCAGCCTTGCTCTCCAGCACATCAGCTGCTCCTGCAGCTTGGTGTCATCTGTGAACTTGCTAAGGATGCATCCTGTCCCCTTGACCTGCTTGCTGACATAATAGTCAACTTTTTTTTTGTGGTGTCCACAAGCATTATAAAAATACTGACTAATAACATTTAATGTCTTTAAATATCCCATGACTTGCACTGTGGTATTATAGAAAGTCAATATGAAATCTCGGAATTCACCCTGCATTTTCAGAACTCCAAGTTAGAATTATATTTGGAAATGTGTTTTGACACAGTCCTCTCCTTTCTGAAGTTAAATAGCATTTGTACAGATCTAGATTTGCTTTCCTCTTCTTTCTCTACCAAAGAAAAGTATATTTTTTTGCAGGTACCTATTCTCCCTCCCTGAAAAGCTTTACATCATAGAACAAGAAGTAGCTTTACTATTCTTCATAACCTGTTCCTGGTAAACTTGATGTATTGACGTTCTTACTTCAGGCATGGAATTACATTAAGCTATTTTTGGAAAAGCAATTGCTGTTCTGGAATCAGTGTTTCACAGAGAGAATTAATCAAGTTGACTCTTTGATCGTATGATTTATGGTATCCTTTAATCCCTGGTAATTTCTATGGGAAGAATAGCCCTTGGATTGTCGTTGCATCTGAGACATTCAGCATTGCTACGTGTACCAAGCAAGATCTGTCCTAGAAGTCAGTGGATGTCTCAGATCTCCTTTCTCAGGGCCTGAGTCTCTGTCTAAAGTATTTCTGATCCCTTTTACCCAATGCTGTGTTATACTCCAGAAATACTCCACTGTATTAACTGAGCAGATGGTCAACTTAAGACCAGTTTAGATGATTGAGAGTTATTTCTTAAGAAGCATCCTTTTGTTTTGTACACATTGACCCAGCTTGCACAAAAATGGTGTCTTGATGACTTGGGTGATTAAACAAGATACTGGCTTTATTTCTGTGTATAGGTAGCTATGGTGATATGCAAAATTTGGAATCCCTAGAAATGTGAAAAAAAATGTGAAGGAGGAATATTGGCAAATAGTTTGGTGATACATTGATCTGATAGACTTTTATGAAATGTATGATGACTTATTTGTATGAAAACCATAGTGCAGTTTTTATCATTCCTGGACTAAATGTATTTCTGGTTTAGTGATGATGAATTTGGTAAGAATGACTTGATATAAATGAGTATATTTAAGTATCAAACTTTCTGTGAATTCTGTATCATAATAGAAAAGAGAGTTTGGAGAACACTGTTTTGAGTATCTTTGATGTAGTAATTGGAGTATATTCATTTATCATGACTGTCATTAAGGAAGAGAGACAAAATCCTGCCATTGAATTCTGTAGGTGTGATTCCCATGTACGGACATTCTCTTTAATCAGTGAAAGGGATTGCTGAAAAAGGAACTTGTTAGTTTTCACTTTGGTCTCAACAAAGGAAGGAGAGAGCGGATGCGTTTCTTTGAAGGATGTCAATCCACTTGATGGGAAGTTCTTAGGCTTGTACTGTTGCTAGGTGCTGTGTGACAGAAAGGGAATTTGAAATCTGTATCGGGATTGTTAACGGTAAATTTCAGCCAGTTAGCAAGAGCATTTTGTTTCTGAGGGTGACACTGGTGCACCACAGCAGTTCACAGAGGCAGGGCAGAGACATGGTCACTCTGCAAGGAGAGGCTTGGGGTGTAACATTTGCTGTGGAATTGTCTCACCTCCAGAAGTCAGACATCTCCTGTAAAGGGCTTGCACCTGAACCTTGTGTACTCACCGGGGAGAGAACAGATGGTCAGGTGGGTAAGCTATTCTCTCTGACACCAATGGGAAAATACCAGCCTCGGGAGGTGCTTCATTTCTTGCTTGGCTGTAGATGTAGACAGTCTGAACAAGATGAGACACTTACTCTGTAGAGACAAAGAAAAGAAGCAACTCTTAAGTATCATCATGGTTCCAGGATGCCTTGCAGACCAGAACTGTGTGCTTTAGCTACCACAGATGGTACAAAATATTTTCAACAGAGTATTAGAAAGCAATTCCAACCCTTATTTGGTCTTCTGTGCCGGGCAGCTTGCACTGTGGAGTTCAGTTGGATCACTTCAGTGGAGCTTGGGCTTGGCAAGTCTGCTGAAGTCCTTAGCTAGCAAAGGGGTAAGTGGTCTGATTTTAAGAGATACTTAATGTTTCTTGTTTAAATTGCCCCTACAACAGCAGCTTACCTGCTGCTTGAAGTGTTAAGATCAGATATTTTGAAATCTGGATCAAATATATAAAATATGCATGCTATATATGTACATATACATTTTTGTTGATAAACACTCTGTGACAAAGCATTCCTGAAGATAAGACGTTGCTCTATTTAAAGAAGATCTGTGGGAGTTTTGCCTTCAACAGAGTCACAGTGTAAGGTCCCATTTTAGCAAGGTTCTTTGTTTAATTTAAGCACAATCTTGAGTGTTTCCTGAAAAACTCCTTGCATATGTAGCTATCCAATTATGCTTTTCTCCCCCCCATCTCCCCTCTCTTGGGATACATGAAGAGCTAGAAAAATAAAATGCAGCTTTGAATGCTGGGAAATCTTATTCTGATGAGCTAAGATGAAAGTCTGTTGCCATTTTGTTTCAGATCTCTCCCGAAGTTATCAGGACACAAATAAAACAATTTGGGGTTATAGTAAAGAGTCTAGGGAATTCTGAAGTACTCTTATAGCTATGTAATATAGTTTAAAAACCTACAGTAAAATGTATGATTCTGTCCAACCCTGATTTACTGAAACGAACTTTTGCTTCATTACATACAGTGCTTTGAAGTAAGGAGTATGGAATGTATTTAGTACCAGAAACAGAAAGCATTGGGAAATCACAAGTCAGATTAACAAAAGTAATAAAAATAGGTGATAAACACTTAGTTTGACAGGGGTTTTGTTGAGGGTTTTTAGGCATCTACTTTTTTGGAGGCTTTGGGATGCCTTTCATGCCTATAGCTTCAGTATGGCTTAAGTATTAATTGACATCTTAAAGACGATGCTTTGCTGCTTGAGATGCATGAGAAAATAATTTCAGTTGATAGCTTTTTGAGGCAGGGAGTATACGGCAGTTTGCGCGTGGGGAAGTGAATGTTGTATAGATAATATAGTACATGATGTGTGCAGTCTACATAGGTAGTGTAGTCTGTAATCACTCCTTTAGATTTCTTACATTGTAAATGTCTTGAGACACAAAAAACATTTTCTGTACTTTAATTGCACAACAGTTCTAGCAACCCAGAAGCTCTGACTGAGTCTTGATTATCACTTTGGCCACTGAGTGATCTGTAACTATTAAACCCTGAGGAAAATCTTTGGCATGGGACAGATTATTTTAGTATTTAATGTAGTTTGGGATCAGAGCTGGTTGCTTTTAGAGACGGTGCTGCAGCTTTGAGAAGCATCAGTAACAAAATGCGGTGTGTTGCATCTGAGGTGAAACCTAGGCTGCTCCTTTGTCAGAAAACACCAGAGCAGACTGAAATCATTGCTCTACGAAGGGAACTTGAATGAGTTACTTGGACATTGTTAATATCCTGCTGTTTATTGAGCATCCCATGGACATGTTCCCTAACACGATAGAGCTTCACTAACTCAGGTGTTCAAAAAAACTACTAAAATCCATATTCAATATGTATGATTCCTTCTCAAAGACCTCAATATGTTCATAATAAGGCCTCAGTCTAACAAAGAGCTTATGCAAAACTCGTCTTTCCACTTGTGAGCCAGTATATCAAATGCAGCTTCAAACAGCAGCAGACTTTCAGTCTCATTCCTCAAAATGGAATTAGCGAAATGAAAATAATCCAATTTACATAAAAGAAGCTAAATTTGGTCATGCCACTCTTTCTTTCTTGTTTTATCACCCCCACCCCCCATGTGGTTTCCTATCATCTCCATGGGAAGACTCACTGACATTTTTAAAAGGGCTTTGATTCACAGAGCTTCAATAGTCTTCAAGATTTTGGTAAAGGATATTTTGCTCATCTCCTTAGTAGCGTTTGCAGCTAAGTGTGGTAATAAGGGAGCAGAGCTGTTCATCAGGAATGTGAAGAGCTGATAGGGGGCTTTGGGAACTTCAGATCTAAGGACCAACTAATGGTCATAAATTGTCACTGACAAGTGGAAATGCTTCTGACAGCCTTAAAGGGCAAATACACCTATGGCAGGGGTCAAAAATGGTGTGAATCCTTTACTATCAAAATGACTCTGTTTCTCTGAACTTATAATAAAAACATCTCTCTATATGTCTGTGGAGCACATTGGAGGTTACACTGAGATAGCCCAGGATGCACACAGTATGTGCCCTGGTCAGAGGTGTTGGATGGTGACCAGATAATGTAGTGCTGTGAGGGACTGTGTGCTTCAAAGTTTGTTAGGCAAGTCTTGTTGAATTCTTCTCTTCTGTTTAAAAAACATTTTACTCATACAAACCCAGCAACTCAAAGAGGATGGTCTGTCTAAATTCTTGCCTTTAAGACCTCAAGAAACTTCTCGTGATTTGGCAGACGATTTTCATACTCCCATTGCCTGATTGTCCACTTAGTCTGCACTTGTAAAAGCTTCACTGAGCCAGTTCCAGGAAACTTCCATTTTGATGAATTTGCTTTAAAAAACCATCCCATTTCAAATATGTTTCTTTTTTAGTCTGTGATGCATGGCTAATGTGTATCTTAGATGGGGTAGAGACAGAGACATCCTATAGTTGACTGTAAATGTGAAGGAAAAAGATTATAGTCTTTCTTCTTTTGTTGATGTGCTTGCAGTTCATCATCAAGACTGAAACTGTGAGCAAGAGGTTCAGCCAGGGAAAGGAAGAAAGAAATTACAATTACGTGAAAAGAAATAAAACCAGATAAATAATCCTGTTCGGTTTTGAGTTCGGGAGAAATGATGCTTTTCCCAGACAGGCCCTTGAGCAGAAGCATTTATCAGTCTGATTTTGGGTTTGAAATGGTAGAGAGTAAAAAGCACATGTGTTCTCATCTCCCAGAGAAATTAAACAAAGCTTCGCAGCACTCAGCCTGTAAATAAAAGAGAAAGTAACCCATCTAGTAGTACACCATCATTAACTTAGTATCTTCAGGGCATTTCTCTAGCTTTTCAATTTTAGATGTCAATGGTACAATTTCTTTGTCTTTCTCCTTCAAATCCTCATCTCTGTAATGCAACTACTATTTTTATATCCTGCTTCTGTTTTTCTCTTATGTGAAAGCCTGTCATTAACTTGTTTACCCATGAAATTGTCTTTGTCTCAGAGCACAGTCATATTCCTTCTTTACAGAGCTCTCAAATAGGATTATTTTGTCTGTTTTCCTGCAACACTTCCCATCATACACAGTATTTCACGAGGCTCGGAATTTTATGATAGACATCCTTGTACTTTCTTTCCATTTAATACATCATGCTTCAAAATCCTCTCCTGAACCATGTGAAGTATCTGGTGAACATAACTTCATTGTCTACAAGCAGATACGATACCAATCTGGAGATGCCCAGTAGACTGAGATCTTGTTGAGACAGGATTTTCTGCAAGATGCATGAAAAATGTCCCTTTTTATCACCTTATCATCCTGTTACACTAAATTTACTTTGCATCAGTCAGTGGAATTAGATTCTCATTCAAAAGCTATTGTATATGAAGAAGTACCATAAACACCAAACATACGCAGACAGTGGAGGAAAAAAGTTCATGTGAGAGAACTGCAATGTATATTTGTGCCGGTTCTGAAATCATTTGATCTCTACACAGAATCTTCTTGTCCCATAGTGATGCTATTTGCCGGATGTTTTTTTAGTATTTGTACCAGTCTGAAAAATCTTGCCTTTTAGGAAACCTGAGTTTTCAAATTATACTGACCCTATTTATTCAAAGGATTGAATTCAGTCATGCAGGGCTTCTTTTCATCTCTCTTTGCCTTTATAAACTTTACCTTGAGGCCAAGGACCAAGGAGATTTCTTAGTTTGAAAAACACCTAGTGCATTTCTTGGAAATGCTGCAGCCTAATAGAAACTACTTAGTAGAGTTACAAAATAACCTGATTTTTTTTTTTTTTTTTTTTTTTTCTCACGTGCTTATGCTACTAAGGAAGCTGAAGTTCAGGTGGTTATTGGCTGATAAAAATCATTTCATGTATCTTTCCTTTGCAGAAAAGTAATGTAGTAATTTCTGTATTAAGCATTGGAGCAGGCTGATGTGGTGGAGTCCACATCCCTAGAGGTATTTAAAAGATGTGTAGGTGTTGCACTTAGGGACATTGTTTAGTGGTGACCTGGCAGCGCTGGGTTAATGGTTAGACCCCAGGCGTTTCCAACCTAAATGATTCTATGATTCTGTATTGGATATAAACCTGAAAAAAAAAAAAAAAAAGACAAAAATAAATGGAATATATCTCATAATTTAAAAACCATATGACATTTTGAACATGAAGAAGAAAGGGGAGAGCATCACCACAGTTTCATTATTCAGTTCATAGACAGTTAATTCCAGACAGTCTTCTTAATTCCTTAGGAAAAATTCTCGTTTTGAGCTTTATTTAAAAATCTCTTGAAATGATAGAGAACCTCTCTGCTGAGGCCAGTAGCCTTTGGACAGACTGTGTTATTTAGACAAGCAAAACAGTTTACATATGCTTAACTTCCAAGGCAAAATAACTAAGAATAGGAATGTGCAGTCATCAATACCAATACAGACCTCAAAAAGGAGCTTTGAAGGATTTACTGTAGTGGTTTTCTTTTTTTTCTGGGTTAATAACTCTAAATATTTTCATGAACAATTAACTGGATCAGAACCTGTTGCCATCATGCTTGAAATGTTCAAAATGTTTTCGAAACTGAAGTACTTGCAAAAATAATCACCTCTTTTAGAATAAGTATTTGCAACTGTTTTTTAATGTATTTATCTGCAGGATCCCAAACTGCGTGAACTGTTGGATGCTGGGAATCTCGGAGGTCGACTGGAAAATCGAATGATAACAGTTGTCTATGGTCCAGACCTGGTCAATATATCCTACTTGAACTTGGTGGCATTCCAAGAGGATATAGCAAAGGTAATATACATTTGTGTCATTATAAACTTAATGTTTCTAAAGTATTGCTCTGAGATATGGATGAATGAGATAAGTGGAGATTGCTATTAAATGAACCTCAGTTCTGTTACAGAGCCGCTCAGTACCCAAGAAGAAATGTGCAATCTTTTTTATTTTCAGTTAGTTTATTTAGCAAAGTTTACGCCTCTGATAGTTGTGCTTATCTTCAGAACGTTGCTTGTAAAGCTTAAGTAAACATTGTGAAAATAATGGTACATGCATGTTTTTACTCAGCTATAAGACGTATGCTGTGACTCTCTAAACACATACTGAGATCTTTCAGTAGTTATCACCCTTTTACGCTTGTTCTTGTTATTCTTTCTGAGAACAAAGTTTGTAAAAGGTTGACTTTCTAAGATTGGACTATATCAGAATGGTGGGGATCTACAGCTCTACCTTGTGTACTCAAGTATGTCAGAAATCGGGCACCTTGCTTAACTTATGATACTCATGAACATTTCTGTGTGAGCCAAGGAAGTTACGAGGGTTCTTAGTTACGTGGTTTGGGGTTTTTTCTGTCTTCCGATTTCTGTGTGACCCAACTGTGTGTAATGGGAGCGCTTTGCTTGATCTGTTCCAAATTGATCTTCAGAAGCTGCTCCTCTTTCTGCTTCTATTCACATGGACATACTCTGATGACAGCCTCCAGATAACCACTCACAAGACATGTTTCCATATGGTTTGCATCTTTGAATACACTAAATTGCACTAAAAAGACAGTAGACTGTAGACTGCTGGTATGTAACAAAATAAGGAGTTATTTTGCCACCTCACAGGCAACAGGGATGGTCAGAGGTGAAAACAGGTCATAGGATGAAAGCCTTCAGCTGGGAGGATATATTATTGTTTGCCAGCTTTCTGCCTCTGCTGATTTTCATTAGCCTATTTGTCAGCTTGGCGAAAACACCATTTCCAGTGTTTCTTTGATGGGAAAAAATAGAAACAAAATGAGTCTGTAGCGGTCCATGGGAACTGCTTTCCTCAGAGTTGAAAATGCACAGCTATACTCTACAGGGGTCATTTAGAAATCAGCACTGTAAAAGTGACTGAAACAGCTCTTTGGGGGAAAAAAGCCCCAAAACCCAAAAAAACTAAGCATATGATGGAAAATGAAAAGGTATGCTAAAGCTTTACCAGCAAAAATTGTTAGCCCTTACCAAGGAAGAGGGAGAATCACCCAAATGAGAAGCATATGTCCTTCTTTTTCTCTTTCCTGTCTAGCAGACAATCAGTGAACCATAATCTATGTGCTAAAACAGTGCAGAAATTGGTATTTTAGGGCCATTTTCTGTTTGGTAATGGAACCTTAAAAATACTGTAGATAAAAATCATATTTTAGAAAAGCTTGTCTGCTCTAAGTCCTGAGTAACTCCTACAGTCTGAGTAACTAAGAAACCATGTCTTCCTTGTTATTTTTAAATGTGGTAGACCAAATAAATTCAATGTTTTATCGATCAGGCACTGTGGCCTGGGGGGGTGGGATTTTCAAAGTGTTGCAGATTAGCTGTGTGGCTGAAATCATGCTGATGGTTTCAATGAGAGCAGAGTTTGATCACTGTTGAATGCATCTAAAGCTTCTTCCTTCTTTAACATGTTTTCGAGCTCTTTATGAGCCAGACCACAATATCTGGTCCTTGTCATCTCCAGGACCCATGTAGTGACTCAGGGGAGTCAACATAAATAAGCATGAGGGAGCTCTGAGAAGGCATGTAAATAGAAGATGTTTTCAACATCACACACGCAAATTTTGACCCTTCCTCTCGCTCACGTTCCAGGGAAAGCAAATGCCAATGCAAAATGCCTCCACAGTGCAGGAATATTTTTTTAATTAACCCTTTATTTGTGATACATTATTTCTCAAGTTGTGAGACAATAACTGATCAGTCCTCACTTGATGAAGAAAGGCCAGGTAAACTCTAGGAGTCTTAGTAAGGCAGTTAAAATTAGTTGTTTATGGAGTTTTCTTCCTTTGCAGAAGGCTTCCTGTTCTGCTACAAACAGTTCACCACATCCACCAGCCAAGTTGTAGGAAAATAATGAAAAAATGAGCCTTGGGCTATTCAACTTGCTCTAAGTGAATTAAATGAAGAGCTAGAAATGATGATGTAGTCACAATGTACTGTTTTACGTGCATTCCTCCAGGAGAAAGTAACTAATGTTTAAAGTACGTTAGTGATGAGCTGAAGGGCACTGGGAAGCTGGTTTCCTCAAAGAATGCAGCTTGAAATTCATTAGGTAATGGTCTAAAAGGCAGATTGCAAGACATGTCTTGAGGAGAAGTAGCACTGATCCAGTGCTTGCTTTTTTTCAGTCGGGTGTGACTGCACCTGTCTTGGGATAGAATTTGTGAGCATCCACAAACACAGCATGACAGAAGACAGGATAAAGAAAGCAATTTATTCTCAAACCCTATTTTGAGCAGATACTCTTTTTCTTGTCTCTGTTCCCACTATGAAGAAGTCCAGCCTGTGAACCTCTGTGTCTGGTCTACAGTATTTCATTCTCTTCCCAAATCCAGTAACTTCAAAAGTGAACATCTCATTTCTCCCATCTCTTTCCTCTCATTATCTTTTGTGCCTCTAATGCTGACTCTATTCTCACCACACTAGTCCATCTGGGCCACACAGACCCCTGTCCAGAACACAAGGAATTCTGTTTCTTCTCGGTTTGATGGGCTTTGGATCAGATCCATCACTAAGAGTTCCTCCATAAGTAAAAAGATGATTCACAAAGATGATTCACAAGTGTGATATACTATGCTTTCCAGCATACATCTTCATTTTTCTAGCTTCTTGGACGTAGTTAAGAGCTTGATCAATACAATAAAATGGAAAAAAAGAAACTGTATAAATTCTTGTCCATTTGATATATTAAAAAAAAAAAAAACCAAACTCAGAAGGATGCCAAAAATGTTGAATTTCAGCAACTTGCTTTTGTTAACCTTCCACCAAAAACAAATGTGCGAGAAGCATTGCCTTCACATGTAGTCAGTTCTGATCTGAAGTGTTTTCAAGAATTTGTGCTGTCTTTTCTTATGAAAAAGGTTTCACCTTTTCTGTTGAGATAAATGACTTTCGGTATGTATCCTGATGCATGTAATAGAGGAGAGAAATGACTTCACTGAGCACCAGATTTCCCAATGAACTACTGCTTATATGCTACCTGCCAAAGCATGGAACAGCTAAATAATTTGTTAGTAAAGTTCACAGGAATGCTATAAATATGTGTTAGTGTAACAGGATGTAGCCAAAAGGAGAGCAGGTTCAGGGAGCTCTTATCATGATGGATGAGACTTAATTCAAGTCGATTGTTGGAAGGCTGGGTTCTTCCCCTACCAAATGGGATCAGATACTTCCAGTCTGCAAAAAATTTGGCACCAGTACAGTCCTATTTCAAAACACCTAGATTTATGTTTTCCTTTTGTATTGCATCTGTACAAGAGTCTGCAGCTACTGCGGTGATTCGGAGGCTGTTATAACCTTTCCACAGTAGGCTGTTTTCTTTCTACACGTAACAGCTTTCTACCCCGTGGAGCGGTCTCACTGAGCACTGCCTTCTGGTATCAGTGCTGCCGGTTAGGATGCCTGCAGAGTGCATCATGCACAGAGTTAGAATATGGGATTTACTCTGTACCATGCAGCAAAACCAAGGAAACAGAGCCATTTGGTAGCTAAAGCGGAGAGACACATCTTGGCTCACAGCTTGATGCAAGCCCATCAAAGTCAGTCCAAAGTATCTCCTTTATTTCCTTGGGTCTGTGCTCAGGGCTGTTGTTTCCCCTCCTGCTGAGGATTCAGACCAGTGACTGAAAAGATGATGTGATCCTTGGCATATTTTCTGATCTTGGTTTTTGGGCTGCAACTGCGTGGTGGCTGGAATGGGAGAAGCAATGAGCAAGAATTGCTTGTGACTTGTTAACTTGGCACCCGCATCATTAGAAATGGCTCAGCTTGCAGGTAGTCCTTGGAATATTTGGCAACAGTGGTGTGATCACTTTGAAGAGCCAGGAAAAGCTAGCAAAGGAACACGGCAAGAGTGTTTTACATAAATAATACTTGTGACGGGCACATAATGACTGAGTTCCCCTTACGTTCCTGTCAACAAACACTCAGACAAAGCAAAGGAAGAGACGGACTACAGGATACTCCTGAAATGCCATACTTCTGTTTTCTACTAAATACTTCAGTTTTAAGCCCAGCAGAATTGGTGAGATCAAAACAAAGTCTATGAAGATATGCTAAAAGCCAATGTATTTTCAATTTCTAAATAGTATTTTTTTGTTGCAATTAATCTCTGCAGCCGTTAGTGTCACAGGGAGAAGTTTTAACTGCTATTATTGGTGCCCAAACAAAGCAGTGTTTACAAGATGAGCCTATTTTGAGCCTGGAAAAATGAGTTGCCAAGAAGAAAAACAGATGCTGCACTTAATATGCTTTCTGTTCCAACAGTCACAGCAAAGCAGTTGTGTTGCTAACAAACCCAACTCCTCCTTTTCTTTCTTGCACCCTTGTTTGGTTTGGTTTTTTCTTCAAATTAGACCTAAGAAGGAAAAAGAAAGAAGTGGTCACAAGAGGTGGAGGGGAGGACTATCTCAGCAATAGTGGTTTGCCTCCAGAACAACAAGTCTGTGCCTGAGGGAGGAAGGCTTCTCTGCCAGAAATACCAGTCACGGGGAGATGTGTTGTCTCAGCTGCTTAGGGGTGAGGTTGTAAATGGGGTGGACTTAAGGGTCTGATGGCTGAAGGATGTCAAAGATCCATATAACAGTAGACATATAGGTAGCCTTATCTCTTCCTTGTTGGGAGCAACTGTGCAAGACTGGTTTCAGGAACAAGATCTGATAACTTTAGGGGGAAAAAAACCTTAGGATGTTAGGAAAAATTATAGAAAAAAAACCCAACTTCTGAACCTCTCTCAAATCAATTGCCTAGTCCTACAGAAACCTGAGGCTTTTTAAGTAAAACAAGCTCATAAGCTCCAAGGTGATATAGCAACATTTGTTTCATTGGAAGCCAATGACACTTCTCATCATTATCAATTTTTGTCGGAATTAAATCCTCCCCCCCCCTTTCTTTCTTTGGTATTTTTCCTCAAGAAGAGCCAAGGAGAGGGAATACCTCCTGAAGAGTAGACATCTGAGAGGCTGTGTGGAATGGGAATTTTGGATCTGGACTGATATGAAAAGAAACTCAATTTTAGTTTCAAAGAAACATGAAAAACATCAAATAAAAAAAAATTTGCCTGCAAAGGCAATGTTTATTTTCATCCCTTTCTTCTAAAGTGGCGAAACACCACCAGTCAAAAAACACAGTAGTGATTTAAAAGGATTGTAATTAAAGAGTGTAAATAAGCACCAAGTTAGCAAGGAAAAATGCACCAAAGTTGGCTATTGAAAGTTGCAGGAGAGACCTGCAGGGGAGGATAGTGACAGGACAAGCAGTGAGAGTCTAAACCTCAGATTATAATCGTGGATCAGCCTTGCTGGGAACCTGGGAAACGTCAGAGACCTAAAGGAAGAAACATGCATAGAAATGAGAAAAATAAGTTAGGAAAATGAAGAGGAGGAGCCATGGGAAAAGCAGTGCCTGCAGGTGGAGATGGGAGGTTTCCCATGAGCAGATGGAGGACCTTTCTTTCCTATGTCAGGGTAACAAGAGGGGAAAATAATGTAGTGAGGGATAGGACCACAGTATAGGGTGTACAGAACGTGGAATTGCATCTTCTTCCTTATTCTGATACAGAATAATTTAAAATTATTCCTATATATTTCTGCTGGTTTGTGGGGGGGGGTTAAGCATATTTCTTATGTTGGCTGGTAAGAGTCAGTACTTAGAGTTCTTAATTCACTACCACCAAAAAAGATAAAGCATGATATTTATTGTCTGAATTACTTCATGTTCTGTAGAAAGAGTGATGCAGAGGATCTCACAATGAGCTCTTACAAGAACATGTATTTTTTGTAGGTATTTATTGCATATCTTCCCAGAACTTGAATATGTTTTAAGTCAGATGTTTATCTGTATATATTTTTTCTTCAATTCAGTGGAATAAGCTATCTTTAAAAAAATATTTGTGACAGTCTTCATTTTTTTGCACTGTGAGAAAATCATCTCTCACAGATGAGGAAGGAAGATGCAGTTGGAAAAATCAAGTGCAGATTTTAGACACTTTTTACTGAACGATATAATTTTCAAAAATATTTTGTGTTGTGTAAGTAAACATTTAAATTAAGCCTCATTTAATAAAATCTTCTCTCTATAGGAATGGTCTGATGAAGTGTTCAGTTTGGCAACAAACTTGTTGGCACAGAACATGTCAAGGGACGCGTTTCTGGAAAAAGCGTAAGTGGCCATCGTGTTTAATGCTGTGGGTGTTGCTCTTTTCTCTGCGTCATTTTCCTCTTTGCTTGTAAGTCACATTGTCATCTATTGTTTCTGCTTTGATGAGTTGTCACTTTTGTAAACACAGGCTGTGCTTTCTCATGGTTTTAAAAAGCTGGTTATCTAAATGTCATTTAAACAAAAATCTTGTTAGTGTTCTTGCAAACTAATAAGTCATGGCAAAAAACCCAAACCAAAACCAACAGAATTAAATGCCGTCTTCCACTTGTGTACCAAATTAGTAGCTTTAGCTGTAGTCTGAAGAGCTCTGTGTAAAATGAAAGAATATTCTAGACTGACTTGCATCTGGTTTATTTTCCCTTTTTTCTGTTGATCCAAAAATGAGAAATGCTGGAAGTCCATTTTCCCAGTCTAATCTCTCTGGTTTTCATGTGCTTCAGAGGGAAGCTGCGAATCCATTCACCCATGGTGCTTTACACAGTGAGCAGATTCTGAGGTGCTTTCAACAAAGTAGAAAAGCTGTTTATGAGAATGTTTGGAATGTAAAAACACACCTCTGAAAGGAAAGAGAACTAAAACTGAGATTCATGATTATCAACTGGATGGATGATAAGTGCACGTGCTGAGGGAATTTTGCATGTCACAGAGTTGAGAACAGCATGGCAGAGCCTACCAGAGAGTGATGATAATGAAGTGAGGTACTTGTTGACCTCTTGGGGTTTTAAAAGAGGAGATGGACCCTTCACAGAACGTTAGGGGTTGGAAGGGACCTCAAAAGATCATCTAGTCCAGCCCCCCTGCCAGAGCAGGATCACCTAGAGTCACACAGGAACACGTCCAAGAAAGTTTTAAAGTCTCCAGAGAAGGAGACTCCACAACTTCTCTGGGCAGCCTGTTCCAGTGTCTGTCACCCTCACAGTGAAAAAAGTTTTTCCTAATCTTTCTATGGAACCTCCTATGTTCCAGTTTACATCCATTTACATCCATTTACACCCATTGCTTCTGAGCCTACAAGTTGACTGGTTAAAACAAGCTTTGTGTCTCCCCCAAAACACCTTTTAATTTCTGCTCATAGACAGAGGCTCGGTCCAACTAAATACAAGTCTGGAGCTTAAGTTCCTAAAACTTGGCTCCATCCAAGAAGCAGGTTAACCCACCCTTTTTCTGGGCTTTCTAAGGTTGTACATGCCTAACTTCATTAGATATATTCTGCCAGAAAATTCCCAATTGCTTAGCTTTAATCCCATGTTAATCTTCATAGGTGACTGTTCTGAGAAGGAGTGATGTGGGTGTGTGTTTCCTTCTCATGATGTTTGTTGTGGTGCAGCTAAAGTCAACAGAAATCCTTGATGAATCTTTGACGGTCGGTTATTGCAGGAACTACAGCCTTCTCTCTGATAATGCTGTGCTGGGACAGCAGTGATAACTGAATCCCAAATGGATGGAAACATTTAACGTTTCCTTTTGGCTCCACATGTTGATAGTGAATAAACCAGAGAAGGGTGAGAGCCAGAGTAGAGATACTTCCTTCAGCTCTGTAGGTTGTAGATGAGTTATGGGAGTGATTTGCTATTACTATTTCCATGCCTCTTACCACTGAAATTCCCAGGTGAACAGTGGACTTTGATGACAGGTCTGTAGTGGGGAGGGCTGTGGCTGTACCTAATGGGTATCATCATACCAGATTCAAAGGAAGAACACGTTATCACACAGTATAGTGGAGCCGGTGTTATTTGGAACCTTTTTGTGATGACTGATCAATATTAATGAAACATTAAGTAACTGGACACATTGTGTCCATTCAGTAGCAGGCAAACAAGGCATTCCTGTGTCTTTTTCCACTAGTTAATAGATTAGCAGGGAACTCTTAAGCATTCCAGGGTCCTCTGCACAGATGCCAAATCAGTCACTTAAGAAATCTTTGACTTTGAAGATGAAAAATATTTCCCCATTATAATTACTGTACTAAACAAAGGGTTGATTGCAGTCCTATCAGAACCCTTTTGTTGCAATAGAAAAGAAAATTGCATTCGAGCAGAATTAAGGTTATTTTCTTTGTGTCGTTCAGGCCCTTGCAGCATTGAAAGTGCAATAATAAACAGCTTGAGACGCTTGCCTGTGGTTTGGCAAGGTGAGAAAAATAGGGTTAATTTGTCAGGTGGAGTGGTTAATAAAAACTGCCAGTTTGGTTATAATGTGCTCCTTCCTCTGTTGTAACCACACAGTGTATTTTTGCATTGGGGTGCAAAAATTAGTACTGAAATACTGACTAGTGCAGTAACGAGCAAAGGGTGACTGCACTGGGGAAAAACCTTGGGTCAGCGTTATGTCCAGTGTTTGTTGTTCTTGGAATCAGCACTGCACTACTGAAAGGAGTCCATTCAGCTGCTGCCAATGGGAATATCTCCCACCAAGCTTTTTAACAGGAATAACGTGCTTGGTTTCCTTACGTGGGTGGATAATGGCTGCAGGGGAAGAGATTGCATCCCCTGTGTAGCGAATAATTTGGGATTAGAAAGGTGGCAAGTATGGGTGGGAGTTGATTATTCTTCAGACATATTTTTTGTTCAGAATTTTTTTTCCCCCATTTTCTTTTATTCCTATCTTTCTTTGCTTAGAAGAAAACATTGTGACCAGAAGATATTCAAAAACAAAAGGCAAAATAAATCTTTTTTACTAACTGCAGTGATTTTTTTCTGTCTAATCTAGCTCAGTGGTGGGAGACAAGGCAGAAGGGATAATATTTTTTGTTTGATGACACGGTAGCACAAGAGATTTCAGTTTCCAGAAGATTCATGTATGAAAGGATTTGTGAAAATGTTCCTATCCTAGTTAGGGATATTAGCACGTACTTTGTTCTTGAAGTGGTTGCTTAATGGCATTTTTGGTTGGGAAAACAAGAAAGGTTTATTAGAAACATGCAGTTTCTTTTTCTTTTGGTAGGCCAGTGGGTAAAGTGCACAAGTTTTTGTTGGGTTTTGTGTTGTTCTTTGTTTTGGGTGGTTTTTTTGTTTTTGTGTTTTTGTGTTTTGGGTTTTTTTTTTTGTTTGTTTGTTTGTTTTTTTTTTTGACAACAACAAAAAAATCCTCTTAAATACTTAAGTATTGCTACATATTTCACCAGATCAAAAAACAAAACCTACAAAAACTCATTTATAGTTTTAGCTACATTTGAGGGGAAGAGATGAAGCACTCAAAGTTGTGCTCTTAGCAAGCTCCTGCTGGCAGACATTACACTTGTAACCAGTAGTCCTTGCATACTGGGAGGATCCTCAGCAGCTGTAGGCTTCTCATTACAGCTGCTGGAGGACTCCTGTTTCAGTAGGCTTTGAATCAGTATGGTGAAAGCTTTGAGCAAGAAAAGATATGTCTTTATCCTGCTGCCCTAATGAGGGGTTAATGAATGTGAGAGAAGTCACAGGTTCTGAGATACTGAGATGCTCTAAGTACCCTATTCAAAAGCTGGATAATTGCCTGCCTGTAGATGGTTTCAGCATGGAATTTTTATATTGCTTCATACTGGAAATGTCTTGGGCTTGTTCAGGGCTGCTAAATATACTGACATTCTTGCTGGGGCAGAGAAATTTCAGTTGCCAGCAATTTCACTTCCTTCCAGCTGAGGAGAGGCAAAATTTAGGGTCAAACAGAGAAAACTTCACAGATGTGTTATGGGAGGCTTAGGGAGGCAGAGAGGTTGATGTGCAACATCCAGGGACAATTTCAGCCCCTGGAAGAGAAGTACCGTCACTTTCCCAGTCAAGTTGTGTGGCCTGTGCGCCACAATTCCATCTGCTGATAGTCTGGCAGGCAGCCTGGGTGAGAAGGAGCTTGGAGGACGATAAATTTGCGCGTTAATTGTATTTGCAATGTCCTGTTGCATGACAGACAGTATTTTGACACTGTGGGTGCATTACTGTTGAAGGAAAAGATATTTACTTATAGCACAACAGGTTTTCATATTGGGCAAAAGATCTGGGTGGAACTTGCCACATGATCAGAGTACTAGCACAGAGCTATAAAATTGGTGGAGAGGTACTGAAAATGCTGTAACAATAAAGCAGGATGCTTTTCTTTCCACAGTTACACAAAACTTAAGCTGCAGGTGACTCCAGAAGGGCGCATTCCTCTGAAGAAGTAAGTTCTGTTCTCCTTCCTATGTAGTATCTTCTGACTTCCAAGTGTGAATATATGTTTGGGCTGAGCCTATGCCCCCTGTGTCTAGAATAATAATTGTATCGTCTGTTTATAACACGTACTCCAGGAAGGAGTGGCCAGTGATAATCAGGATGTCTGTGTTCAAATACCCTTTGGATGCAGATTGTCTTTATGATCTTGAGGAAGACATTTCGCTTCTTTGCCCTTGTTCATTCCACTTGTGTAAAATTAAAAAAAAAAAATAAACCCCACATTACTTCTTTACCTCAGAGACATGCCATGAAGATACATACATGCATATTGGTTATTGCTGGGTTAATGTGAAGAGAGCAGAGGTGTATTTCTCAAATAACTATCTGCTGTAATAGGGTCTTGTGTTGGGATAGTTGAACTCCTTGTGGATACCATTAGTGTAACTCGTGTTACCGAGCAGCCAGAAAATGGAAATAAATAGCTAAAGACATGATAGACTGCGAAGCAATATTGTCTTTAAGCCACATGGGATATCAAGGCATGTCTTTTAAGCCAGTTCCCTCTTTTCGTCTTTGTTTTCCAGCATATACCGCTTATTTTCCTCTGACAGAAAACGGGTAGAGACCGCATTAGAAGCTTGTAATCTTCCATCTTCCAGGGTAAGAATCTGAATTTATTCTGGGCTCTTACAAAGTGTTGCTTGTATTCAGTGGTGTTTATTGACTTGAGGACAGTTTGTTCAAGACTTATCATCCTATGCTGACTATGCTGCTGGACGGGTCCTCAGCAGCAGATCTGTCTTTCTCATGCAGAAGTTTCTGATACCTGTTATCAAATCAGAGTACCTTTGCTTTGAAACTGTGTAGGGATCAGGAGCTCCTCTAAGAAGTGCATATGGATTAAAGGAAAGGGTAGAGAGTTGTATGACCTCTCCTGGAGAAGTCCTCTGAGAATATTTTAAGAATCGCTGACTGCACAATTTTTAAGGCATGATTTCAGAGCAGCCTTAGCTCAAGGTGTAGCTAACAGTGTAATCTCTTCCCTTCTCCCAAAATAAAATCAAATCTATAGCTGGAGTTAAGTGACAGTATAAGCTCACTGTAGCTTATTGAAAAGATTCAAGGAGTAAATGTCAAAAGGCTATAGTGTCAAAGCTGTTAATGCTTCAGGGATGCAGCCATTGTACGTTGCTAATCCAGGAGCTCTTCTGAACTGAGAGCATTTGCAGGGATGGTGTCTCACCCTCAAGAAGGTTGGGGTTTTTTTTAAGAGGAATGAGCTTGAGCAGGTGATTCTAGTTAATGCTGGAGTGAAGATGTCCTTAGTCTCTCCTCCCAGGTGGAGATTCTTCTCCGCAAAGCTTCTTTCAGGATAATTCCTTTGTTAGGAGGTCCAAGAGGTGGGGGCAGAACTGGTCTGTAGCAGAGGAGAGCTTGCATCTCCTGATCCCTAGCTCTTGTAGAAGACTCTGCTGTGATATTTGCTCAACATTTGCATTCCCAATGGTTTAATAGCGCCAAGTCCTACAGCTGCAGGAGAGCAATGAACCAAATCTTCACGGGCCGAACCTCAGATACCCCTTACCAATTAGGCCTTCCTTCAGAAGTTTGGGAGCCTAATTCCATAAAATTCCAAGGCATGTCTGTAAAGTAGGTACAAAAGATTATAATAATCTTATCTAAAGGATAGAAATGTGAAAAAAATAATTTTAAAGATGGGTTTTGATTTGTTAGCAAACAAGACAAGATGTGAAAAAAATCTTTTGAAAGGCTGCTTTTTTAATCAGTTGATTTATTACTTCAGTTTACTGCATATCTCTGAAAAAAAATATCTAAACATCACTGGAGTCCTTGAAGGAAACTGCAACCTTTTCCTGCTATTTATTTAAGTAGAGCCAATTTTACATACACACTGCTGCATACTTGTTGCTGGGATACCATCTTGAAAATTATTCATAGCATAAAGTAGATCCTTTCTCTGGTTGGGACAAAAGAGAAATTACACTTCATGCAACAAACTGTTGATTATCTTTGAAAAAAATATTTTAGAAGCTAAATGATTAAGATGCAGGAATCTCTGAATCTCATAGAGGTAATGGAGTAGAAGAAAATCAGTACTTCAACTACAGCTCTTTTCCTTTGTGTTCCTATTTATTTGTAAAATCCTTAGCTTCAGCTTCCAGCTTTTCTGGAGCATTTTTTTATGATGCTCCCATAAAGCCTTGGAAGAGACCTGGTTTCCAGCAGCGTACAAGACATGAATATCAGGGAATCTTGCTCAGTAAAATCACACCAAATTATTCAGAGAATTCATGAAAATCTCTCATGGATATTAACAGCTTAAACTTTTTGGTTCTTCATATTCATTCCTCATGAAGATCCCTTCAAAGATTTTCCCCCCCAGGTTTCCATACTTCTCATTGCTCTAAGAAGATATGGGACTCAATGGCCATGAGTTTCCCTTGATGTTTTGTTGCACCTCTCAGAACCTGTGAATGACATTAAAACACAAAATTAAATTCCCAGTTATGGATAAGAGGATCCCAAGTCAGCATTTATCACTCACTCCCAGCACCAAAGAGGCTCTGCAGAAGTGCCCCCCCCCCCAAAATTCTTTATTTCATGTTCAGGGCCTTAATAAGGGGTGGATTCTCTCCAGCGCTAAGCACTCCAGCCCTGTTTTGACCAAGCAGTTGAGCACAACTTAGCGTGATGGCACACGGACTTCAAGTCAAACACATCTTCAAAGTGTGGATTTGTATTTATGTATATTTGAGTCGGACCTGGCACATGCAATCTCAGGACCAAACCCTGTGTGATCTGATTTTCATCACTACCCAGGAGATCAGAAAGCAGAGAAACATTTAAATAAATGTTTAAATGAAGTTTTAAAATATTCCAGTGCTTTTTTGAGTTTGACATCTGATTTCCCCCTGATTTTTTTTTTTTTTTTTTTTAAATCCTGTCTAATTTTGGGGAAGGGGAGGTGCTTTCTGTTATTGTTGGGTATTTTTGCTTGGTTTGGTTTCAGTCAAAGTTGCCTTAAATAGAATTTGAAGAGCTTTATTTTAACTGCCTGTTAGGCTGTGAAGACTGGTTTCTGCCTTCCAGTCAACGTTGAGATTCACAGTGAAGCACCCGTGAGCTTGGCTGTTAACTTAGAGTAAAACGTCTGGCTATTGAGTCCTTTCTGTGCAAATAACTTGAATTAGCTGTTGTGCTGCCAAATATATTAACAGAACGATACAGATGTTATAAAAACGGGCAGGTTACCAGACAAATCGTAATTCAACAGTGCTTGAAATTAGTAGAGAGTCTTAATCACAGAATAAAATTGAATGTCAATATTCAACATAGCTGGAAATGAGAGATGCTGTCACGTGGTACAGAAACTTTGTTATTTGTTCATTGGTCTCAAAAAAGAGATGAGCACATAAGGTGTGTGGGTGGTTCTGCTGAAATGTGGATGGCTCAGACCAGGCTGAGGAAAGGGGCAGTGTATTTTAATACCTTTTGGCAGGCAGGCTTTTGAAATTCAAATGTAGTTGCCTGAGGTTGTGCCTGGGGTGGCAAATGCTTGCAGCAAGGCTTTCCTCTCCCATCTAGATCTTTGTGTTTTGTAACCCACTGATTGTGTTACCGGTAAGAAATAGTTAATTATTAAAAGGTCTAGTACTTAGGACTGAAGACTTGTGTTGGTTCTCCTCTTTGTAGTTTGCATTTGGAGGTATGTGTTGGGAAACTGAGGTAGTATATTTTCTTAATCGGAGTGGCAAACAAAAGCCTGGGTCTCGGGTTATTGGAAAAGACACACGTTTTGTTCAGTTAAACACCTTCAAATTCCCTGTAAAAGAGGAAAATATAGTAGGTCAATGGGAGACAGTAATTCTGTGGTAGTTACAGAATCAATATTTAAAATGTCCTTAGGAGAAGTGCTGTCTGAGGAGCAATACTCTGCTGAAAAGGGATTACAGGTAAACTGAGGAGAGCGAGGTGCCGCTTTAACATGAAAATTCACAAGCTTTATGAAGAAGAATCCTGGGCTTTAGGAAAGCACAAATATCAGCGGTCCTACTCTCAACTGAAAGCACAACGGCTCAAATTTATGGAAGTGTAGTGGGTGCAGTTTCACATGTAGCTCAGTGGCAGTGGCAGCTGTCACTGAAAGGAGCTATTTCCATCCTCCAACTTCAGGTTTCAGACTTCTCCACCCACACTTGCACTGATTTAGCACTTGTGCCGTTGGCGAGTTACCTGGCTCGGCGAGCTGATCCCACAGTAAAGTGCACGGGGTTGTTGTGGCCAGGTAGATTTTGAACCAGTTCACTCTGCAGCCACTCGAACAGTTTGCCAAAGAAAGAGAGGTACAGGGGTCTGATGACTTAAAACAGTGAGTCTGGACATGAATACCCAGGTGGAGCAGTGAAACGTCCCAGCTCAGTCTGAGTGTGAGCTGGGTCAGGTTCAGTCCATGCTTATGAACAGAAACACCGAGCAATGGTCATGGTACAAAATACTCTCAGGTCTCTGCAGGTTTTATAGATGAAAGAAGAGAAAAAAGTGATGCCTGTTGCATTCATTTATGTAATTATTTTAACCAAAAGCAGGAAAAATATAGAAGTTTCCTTCCATATAACAAAGGCTTGAATTGACACTTCCGGTTCCCTTGGCAACAACACTAAACAGGCACAATAAATAAAAGCAACAATTTCCTCCACCAGCGGCTTGCTTCTTAGACTACCAGGTTTAATGGTGTTTAAAAGCAAACGGCTTTGTGGCCAAGTTACAATTTTCCTCCTCCCATTCATCAGATTTCAACATAATTTTGGAGCCATGTAGAGGCATCACATGGGCCCATGCTGCTCTTGGAGACTACATGTCTTTAGATATGCTTTTGATAAAGATAGCTCATGTGGAGGATACTCAAAAATGATGTTTTCAGTTTTTGAACTTCACTTTTTTTGTTTTCCTTTTTCTTGTTCCTTTATAAAGTTTCCTCTGCAAAAAATACAAGCTTCTGTGCCATTTTCCTTTCTTGGTGTAATGATGCAAAGGCAGAAGTACTTTGAAAGCTTTGGAAAGCTGAACAACGTGCTTGTCTTCTGTAACACTGACTTTTTTTTCTCTGGCGCATGTGGGCTCAGCACCACTGGCCAGCTGCCCCACTGGGAGTGGGCTCAGAGGCTTCACTGGGAGGGACATACCTGCTTATGCTGTAGAGAAGGGGGTTAGGTGGGGAGATGTCCTTCCTTTCTTCTTCGCAGGTGCTCACAAGAAGAGATGGCTTTCCTTTATGGAAGCTAAGGTGATAGAAGATTCTTTAAGCTGCTCTGTAATTCAGGAGAATTTATTGTTCGGAAAAATGTGGGCTTCTCCGGGTTACAGGGAGGGAATCAAAAGAAGTGCAGTAGTCAGTGATCTGTTTACAAAGAACAGATAAAAGTGCTGTATTGTTCTTTCACTATTCTGCTTCTTTTCCCCATTTCACAGAATGATTCAATCCCTCAAGATGACTTCACACCAGACGTGTACAGGGTGTTCTTAAACAACCTCTGCCCTCGGCCTGAAATCGACCACATCTTTTCTGAGTTGTAAGAAAATACTCCTATTTATTTATTTATTTATACCCCCCCCTTTTCTCTGATTTTCTGGTCTGGGGATGGCAAAGTAGGTTATTTAGAGTACAGCAGCCTGCAGCGATTGCCCAGAACGGGTTTCAATGTCAAGCAGGGCTGTTACTTAACCTCGGATCAAGGGATTCCTTCTCTTCCAAGCTTTGGCCTCCATTTCTAATGGCAGAAGTCTTAAAGTAACTTGTTCCTATAGGGGCAGAACTGCCAGGTCTTGTTTTTTCTGTATGGATTAGGATAGCTTAGGCTTCCTTGAAAGTAAAGCAAGAAGAGTAATAAACAACAACAGCATGCAGTAAGCATGAGAGTACGTGTAATCACCCCCAAAAGCTTAATTAGGAGCTGCAAAAAATGCACTAACTTCCAGTATTTGTGCATCGTGAACTTGCACCGTGAAATTAAATTAGCAGCCAGCTGCAACTGATTTCAGACATTGAGTTACAAGGCATATAACTCGTATTGCTTCTACCCCTTTCAGCAAGTCATTGTGCTTTCCAGTTTCAGCAGAGCCTGATCAACAGAGTTAGAAGATGAAGCAATGTGAAAGCAAAGTAATTTCCAAAATACATCCCAAGACCACCAAAGCAATTAGTGAACATATCTTTGCAACACAAGTTTGAGTGCGTATTTTCTCTAAGGTGGAGGTTTCAGAGGATGCAATTTTGGCCTAGTTCTCCCGTTGATCCTGGTGATAGACTTTCCACTGCTCTCTCACTGAGTAGAAGTAGGCCAGTCCCGAGTGCTGGAGACAACCGTAAGCATGTTACCTGGCTCAGAGGATTCCTGGATCTCCATCTGGGTACAGATTGTACCCAACCTCTGCTTCTTCTACTAACTTTCTAAATAGTCATCTTTTTGCTTGCTTTGCAGAGTGACTATGTTTTTAAGAAGGTTTATAAAAACAAAACCAAAACTACCAAACAAGCAGACAACAAAAAAACCAAACAAACTACTAAGCAAATACTAGAATATCTGAAATCAGGGCTGCTGTTACTTGGCAGTAAACCAAATAATTGTGCCAGAAATTGTGCAGAGTGTTTGTGGCAAACTTAGGATTGAATTCCACGTTATTTTCTTTTTTACATTTTTAAATTGCATAGTTCCGGGAATTCAGAGGAATAAAAAGCTTTCAGTGTTACTCTACATCTGCCAGTTGATGTTAGTAACACTGAACGCTTTTCAAAATCTTGCTCCTAGACGTTTGATGAAGAATGTTTGCCATTACATGATGGCAAAGTAAATCAATCCAGAGACACAGTGGGGTGATGTTTTTGTTGTACAGCAGTTTGAATCTTGTTTCAGTTTCCCTGGGAAGTTACAGAACCCTGAACAAGATTTCAAGGAAATGCATTTTAATGACTTTGCTTTAATTTTTTTCTAGTGGTGCCAAGAGCAAACCATACCTTACTGTTGATCAGATGATGGAATTCATAAACTTAAAGCAACGTGATCCACGATTAAATGAAATCCTTTATCCACCGTTAAAACAAGAACAAGTTCAACAGCTGATTGAGAAGTATGAACCCAACAGTAATTTAGCAAAGAAAGGTCAGTGGGTTTTATATTCTCACTGTACTTGGTTTCGGATTTGAAACAATGACTCGATTATCCTACAGCTCATGCTGAAGTAAAATTTGGTTCGTGATCAAATTGCATTTCCAACTATCTGCTTTTGGATCACACAAGCCTGTGAGGCATTGTGTGGTGCATCTTTGAATGTATTTGATTTGGATCAGGTTAGGAAGGATGGGGATGGTTTCAGTATTTACTTTTCAGTGTGTGTAATAGATAGTTTAGAACAGTTGCTCTGGTCTGCAAACTTCAGCAGAAGCCTTACTATCACAACTACTATTTACTGGCATCGGAAATGTAAAATTTAAAGAGAAAATCAGTGATGATAACACTAAGTAAACAGCAATTCTATCATTTAATAATGGTACTAAGTCCAGCCCTCTGTTTTCTGATAAAGTGGTTCACAAAGTAAGATGTAAAAGTAGCTGAGTGTGTTTCATGCTATAATCACAGCAAATTCCCTTCTGAAAATCTCGAGTGTTTTCAGGGCTTAACTGGGCATTTTGCCAAAACCAGCAAGAGAACTCCTGCTCAAATCTCTGCAGATTTTTGCTACCACCACAAGTCTTAAAAGAGCACTGAATTTGTGTCTGCATCCTGGTTTATTCCAATTCACATATCATCATGATTACCTCAGCTTTTAATGTGTTGATACCTTAGAAATTATGGGGCAAAGGGATATCCTGAAAATACAGATATAATACAAAAAAAAAAAAATTGTTAGGTCCAGAGATTTCAGATCCAGGGGAAACACAAAGACATCTTTCCCTGAAGTCTAGAGGTTAACTGAAGGCTCTTCTGCCCCTTCCCCTGGAAGCTTTCTGACCTAGATGTCTTCCCGAGGGAAACCTGTGGCTCCTGATGCCCCCAACAACATTGTCTCAAGGCAAAACACTTCTAATTTTTCTTCTAAGGCTTCTTATTTTTTCTACTCCAATCAAATTCACTGATGGAGAGTTAAATCCTGCTTGTTTGTCATACTTACGCAAACTGTCTTTTGATGCCTGTTAGAATACTAGCATGAGTAGACAAAAACATGTTCTGACCTCCTCTCTCATCTGTGCAAATGTTAGAATATCACTCTGCTTTCCTTATTTCACATCAGCGACAGGAAAGTCTGGTACCTAAAAGATCATTCTTATTGCCTAAATATTGGCACTTCATATAAACCAGATAAAGGATTTATTAGAAGGAGGTGTGCTGGTGTGCTAGTGAAACACCAAAGTCAAAATGAAATCACCTTCTGAATAGCAATGAAGAGCAAGCATGAAACAAACATCAGAAAGAAGGGTGTTGTGATGGTGTTTGCCATAACAAGTAGGATTTGTGGGACACCTCCAGCTTACCTTAATTTACACTGGGGCACACATTTGCTGCAGACTGTTGCTCTTCCATAGGTGCCTCTCTTCCTGGGGATGATTTATATTGCTCTTACAAAATCAGTTCTCACAGAAAATGCTGTCTTTAGCAGGGGGAAGGCAGGTCATAAAGAGTTAATTCCTTTTGTGGTTGGTTGGTTTTTCTCTTCAAACTTGTGCACTGAGGTCCAGCAAACTCTTAACAGAGCTGCCACAACCTCTGTGAGGGAGACCTCTGTGCTGCAGACACCACCTCTTACATAGCACCCTGTCTGGCAGCTAAGCCGTGGTAACTAACGCACGCTGCTAACTGTGCTCTAGTGCAAATCCCGAGCTTACTGCCTTAAAATTACAGGAATTGGCTAATCAGGAATGACACAGGGACACAATATTTTCTGTACATCTGCTCCAAGTTGGGAATGCGATTCACTGTATATTAGATGAAGTGTAGGTGTGCGCTCAATCCTACACTCACAGAATAACTGCAAACAAATGTTGCATGTCTGTAAAATGTCACCAAAATATAACAGTGCATATTCAAAATAATGATTTAACCTTTTAATAGGGTATTTTCTAAAGGGATTGTCACTCAGGCTTTCTGCTGTCAGAAAGGACTGTTCACAGGCCAAATTCCAGGGATGGCAGACTGAAGTGGCATGCTTCAGTGATGCTTTTCCTGCCACTGAAACTATACTTACTTGGACCACTGAGAGCAGATGTTATTTTCAGTAGACCTGTGGATGTTCAAACCAGTTAGATGTGGTCCACACATAAACTCATTGGCCTTAACTTCCTACCACTGCTGCTCAGATATGCTGCTGCATTTCTTGTGGTGATATTGTCACCTTATGACTCCTTACTTGCCCGGGCCAAAGTCAGTTGAGAGGTACAGATGGAAGTAGGATATTTGGAATGGCCTCGGTACTGTCAGTAAGAGCAGGTAGAAACCTTAGGGCACCCAAAGGAGCAGCTAAAATAGGTAAGAAAGTAGCAGAAGCCTTCATCCAGCATAGCTCTCAAAGAAAATGGGGCCAAACACCTCTGTGAAGAGAGATGGGCTAAAGGAATTATCCATAGGCTCCTTTATGCTCCTGTGTTTCAAAGTGAGCTGAATGAGGCCCCAGCTAAACAAATCCTCAGGATTAATGGGGTTACACCAAAAAAAAAAATGAAGAGCAGCTTAGGGAAGAGAGTAGTATAACAAGACACATTTGACAGAGATAATGATGTGAGAGAATTACATGACGAATGGGAAATGGAGTTACAGGCAGCCTAAGGATTGTTGTTATAGCAGAGCAATGTAACTAAATAATTAGACTTTTGGAACAATTTTGCAGAGTTTTGATTCAAGAAGCAAGCTACAAGGTCTGACAATATGGAATATATATTTCTTCTTTCTTGGCAATGAGAAGTTAATCCTTTGAAGTAAATCACAGATATGGGTCTAGAACAGAAGAAAATACCATAAAGAAATCTAATAAAAGTTGTGATTAACTGCTTCTTGTGAGTAACGAGCAATTTGAAGTACTTTGCGGACACAGAGACTTTAAAGGCTTGTTTGCAAGAATTAGGTGATATAAATTACCAGCCTTCATGCCAGTTAAATCCCTTTTCCTCAGATTGTTCTAGAGTTTGGACATTTGCATCTGCTTAATGTGTGTGTATTTCATAGATTCAAGGCTGGAAAAGACCTTTTAAGATCATCAAATCCAACCATTAACACTGCTCTACCAAGTCCGCCACTGAGCCATATCCCCAGGCACCACATCTATATGGCTTTTAAACACATCCGGGGATGGTGACTCAACCACCTCCCTGGGCAGCCCGTTCCAATGCCTGACAACCCTTTCAGTGAAAAAAATTTTCCTAATGTCCAGTTCAAACCTCCCCTGGTGCAGCCTGAGGCCATTCCATCTTGTTGTGTCATTAGTTACTTCTGAGAAGAACCAGCACCTACCTCTCTACAGCATCCTTTCAGGTAGTTGTAGAGAGCAGTAAGGTTTCCCCCTCAACCTCCTTTTCTTCAGACTAAATAGCCCCAGTTCCCTCAGGTGCTTCTCATAACACTTGGTCTCCAGGCCCTTCTCTGGACCCGCTCCAGCACCTCAATGTCTTTCCTGTATTGAGGTGCCCAAAAGTGAACACAGTACTCAAGGTGCAGCCTCACCAATGCCAAGTACAGAGGGACGGTCACTTCCCTGGTCCTGCTGGCCACACTATTTCCAAGACAAGCCAGGATGCCATTGGCCTTCTTGGCCACCTGGGCACACTGCTGGCTCGTGTTCAGCCTCTTGTCGATCGGTAATGTGCACACATGCCTGCACACAGGTCTATTGTTTTATTTCTGTAAGCTGCCAGCTCTATTCATTATCTTGCTTCATTATTCTACCATAAGATTGCAGAGAGCTTAGGGACAAACATCCACATAAATGGTGAAGGTCTGTTTGCTTTCAAGTTTATTTCTGTAGTATTTTTATGTTTAATTATTTAAACAATCTATCTGATGTTCAGATGTCCCACTGAAAGGGATTCATGTTCAGCATCATCATGAAATAAGCCAAGCTCTTTTGGTTTGTTTAACTTTAAAACCTGTATTCTCCTTGTTTAAACTGCCGAAGGAAATTTTGCAAAAGCCTGAAACAAAATTAGTGGCAAACATTCTTATTTTTCAGGTATTCTGTAAGGCCACAAGGCCTAGATTTTCACAAAGACAAAATATCTGTTATGGTGGGTTTGTTTGGTTTTTTATCTTTTTTTCCTGTGCACCATAGCACATATCAAGATGCAGAATTAAACTGAATAATTGCAATTCACAAGGATTAAAAGCACTTGCTAAATTTCTTGTTTGCAATATGCAGAATGTCATGGTCTTGATGTAATAAGTCACTCAAGCATATGCTTAAGTTCATGGGTGGTATGGGAAAAGAGTATAGTATAGTTATATAAAAAATCTCTTACAATTCATTTCCTTGAACATTATATTAATTCTCTATTGAAGCTCAATTCCCAAGATGGTTGAAGTAAAATTTCTGGGCATGAACACGGGTACCTGGGCAACTTTTAAGAGTGTGATGCACATGCTTCTTAGCAAAGAAAATTTGTTGTGTTGGAAACTCCTTTTCACTAGAAGTTTGGTTTGGTTTGGTTTGGTTTTTTTTGTGGTTAGTTGTTTGTTTGTTTGTTTGTTTGGGGTTTGTTTTGTTTTGTGGGGTTTTTTTTGGGGGGGGGTTGGTTTTGTTTTGTTTTGTTTTGTTTT
>JAAGNO010023452.1:0-24583 GCA_033439905.1 Ceryle rudis | reverse complement strand
CAGGTTGATATGGGAGCACCCCCATCCCCCTCCCCCTCCTCACCCCGCACCCAGCGGCGCCGGCTGAGATCGCTGCAGCGGCCGGGGGATGGCGGGGGGATGGCCGGGGGTGGGCGCGGTGCTGCTGGTGGCGCTGCTGGTGAGGCTGGGTCTGGTGCTATATGGCCTGCACCAGGACGGGGCCATGCGGGTGCGCTACACCGACGTCGACTATCAGGTCTTCACCGACGCGGCACGGCTGGTGACTGAGGGGCGGTCACCCTACGGACGGGCCACCTATCGCTACACCCCGCTCGTGGCCTGGCTCCTGACGCCCAACGTCTACGTCGCCGAGGTCTTCGGGAAGCTTCTCTTCGTGGCAGGGGACTTAGCAGCTGCCGTCGTCGCCTACCGGGCCCTGCGGCGCCGAGGGGCCGCCGCCGGCCAGGCCTGCGGGTGCTGCGCCGCTGCGTGGCTCCTCAACCCTCTGCCCATGGCCGTCTCCAGCCGGGGCAACGCGGAGGCCCTGGTCGCGCTGTTGGTGCTCACCACCCTGTACTTTGTAGAGGGGGGGAGCATAGGGAAGGCCGCAGTCTGCTATGGCCTGGCTGTGCATATGAAAATATACCCACTGACCTACGCACTGCCCATAGCGTTACACCTGCAGAGCAAACGGTGCAGCGGGGAAGGGGCAGTGGGTGTGAGGCGTGACAAAAAAGCAAAGTGTACATTTGTAGTGGACCTCTGGCAGCTTTTTGTAAAGATGCTGAACCGTGATGTGCTGCTTTTTGGAACAATTGCTGGATCTGTTCTGGCTGCCTTGACTGCTGCATTTTATCACCTCTATGGCTGGGAGTTTCTGGAGCATGCCTACCTCTACCACCTGACCAGGCGGGATATCCGTCATAACTTCTCACCCTACTTCTACATGTTGTACTTAACTGCAGAGAGCAAATGGAGTTTTGCCCTTGGGCTGGCAGCTTTCCTGCCCCAGCTGCTTTTGCTGTTAGTTGTGTCCATATCGTATTACAGAGACCTTGCCTTCTGCTGTTTCCTACATACTGTTATTTTTGTGAGTTTTAACAAAGTATGCACATCCCAGTACTTTGTCTGGTATCTCTGCCTTTTGCCCCTCATAATGCCTAGTGTTAAGATGTCCTGGCGTCGTGGTGTGCTGCTTCTCTTTCTGTGGTTTATTGGACAAGGCCTGTGGCTCACTCCTGCATACTTTCTTGAGTTCAAAGGATATAACACTTTTTTACTGATATGGTTGGCAGGCTTGCTTTTCCTTTTTATTAACAGCTTCATAATTACTCAGATTATTTCACATTATCAAGAAGAAGCACAAGTTGCAAAAAAAATCAAACAACGGTAATAAACAGACTAAAGTCCAGAAGCAGCCATACTGACCTTGATAAGACTTTTCGTACCAGCAGCACTTTGTTGTGTAAATGCATGTACATTGTACTAAAGCATGTCACCTGTAAATTATAATGTTTCAGCACCATGAAGAGACTGATTTGCCTTCACTGCCCTGTGCAGCCCTGAGCAGTGTCCGCAGGTGTACCTGTCTCCCATGTAGCCCTTGAAAGTGCCTTGTAACATTCTCTCCAGAACTGTCTCCAGCCATGTCTTCTGCTGCTTCTGAGTGGACTCCCAGGAAGGACCTTGGACCAGTTCATCACTGGGCATGTCCGGGACTGTGGGTGAACTCTTATTACCAGCACTTGTCTCTGCTTGCCATCTCCAGACACAGTGTGACTGCACCCTGGTCAGTGAGGGTATGGTTGTGCTCCTGCTTGTACCCCCTCAAGGAGCAGCCTCAATCTTCTTACTCCCTGGCACCCTTTTTCTCATTGTTACTTGTTGACAACTGCAGCCTCTGTCAAGGAAAACATAGGAGATTATAAAGGGATGTTGGAGATCAACAGTCTCATACAGTCCAGTAAGTGTGGGGGGTGTTTAGCAAGGGTTGAGCTAATGAGTGAATATAAGGCAGTCGCTTATTATGTACACTGGGATTTAGTTTTTATTTTCACGATACCATTTTAGCTGTACAGTGTTTGTGGCCTGTACCTGGTCTTCCTTCAGTGAAGTAGGAAAAAAAATGGTTATTTCAAAAGTGATTGTTCCATTCATTTCTCCTTGAAACTTTTAATTTATTTTAGAATTGAGATGTGTCCATTCTTTCAGATACTTCTTTTTGCCTTTTCAGTTCTGTTTGACTTTTTGAACAGGTTTTTTCCTCTTGACATGGAGGAAGATTTTTCCAAATACGAGTCCTGGATCACAGAGATACATAAAGCAAAATATTTGTGCTCCTTGCTGCCTCAATCTAGGAAAGGGTCCACTGCTTTAAACTGCAGTTTAAGTTCTTGTGGATGTTAAGAGTAGCAAATGCACAGAGTCAAAGTACAGACAGAATGGCACCCATGCCCCCCAAAAGTAGAATTTATACTAAGAATTAATTGGAAATGTAGTTTTTCGGTAGTTCTATATCTCTACTATTAAAAAATAAATGAAATACATTGTGGAAAAGAGTTGAGGAAGTATAGCAATTGCTAGAAGAAAAGGAAAGTTTTAAAATAGGAGGCTCTACAACCTGTCAAAATGAGGTATTTATTCCCAGAGGAAACATGAGAAGATGTGGAATTGTCAGATGGTAGTGAGAGGAATTCAGAGCCATTTCAGAGTTAATACAGAAGAACATTCTATGAGAGGTCTGGTGTACACAGCCCTTGACAGAGGTGAAAACCGGCAGTATATTTTTTGACAAAATCTTGAGTTTAAGCATATGCCAAATTTAAGAATTGACATACTTGCCTCAGCTTTTAGTTGCATCCTGTGGGAATGTGAAACCCTTGGTATGTATTGTGGAGCACAGCTTCAAGGCAAAATAACTTCAACCTCTCAGTGGGATTCCCAGTGTTGTCAGTGGGAAAGGATTTGGCCCATCATGTTTTCCTTCCAGGTTCGTGCTTGCCATATGCTGCCTCTCTGAATCCTGTGGTCTCCTGTGGCAGTGCTCTTCCCCCAGGACTGCAGCACCTCCCAGCTTTCTTATGTGCAGGGTTTTCTTTCCTGGTGGTACTTGTGAGGCAAAATTTCAGTGTTCTGATCTGTGAATTTTTCCCATTGCTTCTCAGCCCCATTGAGGTGGTTACAGGAAAGGAGAGGAAGACCCTGAGCCCCAGTGGCCCAGAGACAAAGGATGTGTTATCCGGAGGTGCAACTATGTCCCTAAACCGCTCTGGCCCAGTTCAGCTATTCTGATGATGTGTTAGGAGGAAGGATGATCTCCCTGCTAAGAGCAGTGGAGGGTGGTTCTGCTCCCCTGCTGGAAGGCATTTGTGGCTTCCCCTACCAGTCTGCACTCACACTCAGTTTCACATTATGAAGATCCTGACAGCCTCTTCTTTGTAAATCTAGAAATTGGATGAGGTAATGGATATTCTTTTGACAAACTGTCATGTTTTTTCTGCAGGTCTTCAGATGTTTCACTGATTGCCTTCCCTTGGCTTTGCCTGGGATGAAGGAAGAAAGACTTTAAGCACCAGCTTGTCTACGTCTTCCACAATGAGATTTATCAGTCACAAGACTGATGGCAGAAGCTGCTTTCGCACACAGTTTAGTTTTATGTTAGTCACCAAAACATTTTGTATGTTGTGTCGGTGTATGACGAGAAAGTGTCCCCTGGGGTTTTATTTTCCAAGGTAGAGTTTGACCTGCCCAGTTAGTGTTTTACCAGAAGACTGAAGAGGCTCTGCTGTGCCAATACCTCTGTTCACCCCATCCTAGCATGCAGGCAATAGCTTGTTTTCCCTGCAAGGGAACCTTGTCTCCTGTTACCCTTTATACATTTCTTTCTGGTGCAAATACCATGTTTTCTTCTTTTCCCAAAGCAATGTTTTACATCTCTTTAACAGACCTTATTATGCTCTTTCCAGACCTTTCCACTCACCTATTTTTTCCCTCCTGTTGGCAAAGAAAACAATTTAAAGTCAAAAGGCATTTCCAGCTTCAAAAACCTTTCCAAAAAGTGGCTCCTGTGTTCATGACAGAATTGTAGTGTTGGTTTTTAGATAAGAAGTCATTTCCTTATGACAAATACATTCTCGATTCATTAGTAGCTAAATCATTTTGAGGCCTTCAGAAGGCAAGTTCTGTGGCAAGGGGGACTGAAGAGTACCTTACCTTTGCAGGTCAATACCAGCCCTTCAGCAATGATTTGAGAAAGCCATGCATAGATAAGTCATAAAAAGGCTTTTATACAAACTTAGATTTACAGTCATCAATTTAATAATCCAGTATGAGTCCCTCTGTTTACAGTTGCTGTTTTTTAAGTAAGCTAGTCACCCAAATGTGTCTGGAATTTAGAAATAATTCCATGACTCATAAAAAAATGGATGGAAGAAATGAAGTGAAAGAGATGAACAGGAGAGAGATTTGAGAGTTTTGATCTTGCAAATTGCTTTAGATGGTTAAACTGAATTGAATAACTATTCACTGATAAAAAGCATTGAATCGAAATAATTGTAGTTGAGCACAGAACAAGTTAAAATTCATGAACAAGTCATGGTAATTAATTATAATGCCCTTAAAATTTACTAAATTAATTTCCTATGGAACATTTATTGCTTTTGATGGTGTTCAAATTATTTTGCTTAATAATTTTATCTCCATTTATCTACTGGTAATTAGGAACTGGAGAGTCTGAATAGGAGCTTTCATTCCCTACCATCGGTTGCAAAATTGTAATGCACTCTACTTTTAAAAAAAGAGGTTGAGGCACCCAATGAAATGTGTCTCATTTGAACAAATTCTTCACATTGCAGTGAAACCAGCCCTGAAGTGCAAAGTGCAAGACGTGAAAGACAAAGTGAAAAGAATAAAAGGTGTATCAAGACAAATAACATCTTCACCTTGCTTTTTTACACCATAGCCTGTAGTCCAAAGGCTCATGGCTGGATTGACAGGTGACTTTAGTCAAAGTTTCAGCATTTAACAAAGATTTGCTGTAAAATTTATAAACAGTATTACTCAAGTAACAGGGTAAGCAGAAATACAAATATATCACTAAGTTTTAGTATGAGCATGCTAAATTACCATCTCTAACACTGTACCCACATACTTGGTCCTTATTGGGTAACTGCCTGGTGCTACTAGCATTGTACTGACCGCTGTAATAATAAAGGCAGTAACTCTGTGCTCTAAACTGAGCTTATCAGTTTTCTTTTTCAAGAAACCTTGAAGCTTTTATATTTAACAGGGGGAAACTCCAACGTTCTTTCTAAGGTTTTTATAGAGAAAGCAAATGTTAAAAGACAGAAAATTATGGGCCAGTTCCCTTTTTTTAGCTAAGAAGAATGATGAATCCGTTTTAAAAAGGCTGCAGAAATACATAGTAAACACATGGAACTCAGAAGGTATAGTCTTATTTTTACCAAAGGCAGCTGCAGAATGCATATGCTAATGAAAGCAGCATTATGGAAAAGGATTATCCTGAATTTAGGACAAACCCTTTACTCAGACTGAAATGCAGCCACTCATGCAACTTTGTTGCTTAAGGACATATTTATGTGCATTATATGCACAAACCTAAACATTTACCTGCACATAGAGAAACAAATAGAAAAGTCTCAGTCGACACCTTTGAATAACATAACTTTTTGGAGCTGCCCTCTGTAAAACAGTGTCTTAAATGTTTCTTATATTCAGCACTCAAAATTTCTAGCAGCTCTAAAACTTGAATCACATGAATTTTGATGCATATGGAAACTAAAAGCAGAGATCTTAAGTTGTAATTAATATGTTCAAGAACCAGCTAATTCTGACTATATTTGAAGGTGCACATTCTACTAGTATCCTAATGTTCTTCATTTCAGCAATCTGCACTGGACACATTGTGTAGGAGCCTTGCTTCAGTATTTATGCATGATGAATGAGGTCAGAAGCCTATGTTTTGTATTAGTAAAGGTGTCAGAAAGTTAAAAATTTCTCACGGTGAAGCAGTACCTTTGTTTGGTTTGTTTTAATTAATTTTCTCTAAGGACCTTAATAAATCCAAGCAATAAATCCATGCATTTTAAAATAAATTTTAAGTCTCTTTTTCCTTGTGGGCATTGTCCACTATATACAAAGAAGACCAAAATTTGTCATTTTTTTAATAATGTAAGTCACTAGTATCTTGTTTCAGCAGAATTCCTTATGGCTCCTTTCTGGGATGTGTGAGGCAGGCATGGGCTTCTGTAGAAATGAGGTTACTTATTAGAAGCAATCTGACTTAATACATAGATAAAGCTTTAGCTTCAGCCTCTTAGAGCTTAACTTTGAGCCTTCTCTTCATATAAAACATGTCATAGCTTGCACCTAAAGAAACTACAGATGAGATGTCCTCACTATTTCCCGTGGAAATTGGTGGGGTAGCAAGCTAGAACATCCGTGGAAGAAATACCTAACGGAAATGTCTGTATCTGATAGTACATGAAGACAACTTCAGCCTTGAAAATTAGCTGAAATGCGGGCACATTGAGCAGTAAGCCCATACTGTGAAACCCACATTATTTATATGAAGGGTATTCTATCAAAGGTGCTTTCTTTTTTATAGGAGGAAAATCAGATCTTGATAGCAATTGTCAGTCTGGATTAATATAACTTTGCTTCCTTCACGTTATTTTAAGGGGGTCTATATGATGTTGCATCCTACAGTAGCACTTGTGGAGTTGTACAAGTGTGACTCATCTAAGCTGTTAATAGGCAATATTGTTGGTGTAGCAAGAGAGTTTAGTGAGCAGTCACTCTGAAACTGCTTTTGAAGGTTAACTCAAGTAAAATCTGATTTCTGCTTCACAAGTCAGCAGCTGTGTTAATAGAGACAGTACTGTTTTGACAGTAATTTTCCAAGGAGAGCTGCACTCTGTGGCCCATATGTTTCCATTCTGTGCAAAAGAACATTAATTCAAATCCCCTGGTGATCTGACAGTCAACATTTTTTTAATCTATCCTGTGTCCCTCCCACTGATCCAATACATTGAATTATCCAGGAAGCAGGCTTAGAAAATGAAGTGGAAAACAAAGTATGATTACCCCTTTATTTTCCACACTGTATTGTGTGAATACGTTGAATAATTAAGATTAACTTTTGGAACACAGTCCTATTTGCAACTATTTGTAGTTTGTTAATACAAGATATTTTACCCAAATGTACCCAAGAGAAAACTGACTGAATGGGCTACATGGGCTTTTGTCAAATGGTAGTAGAGCTACCGATAGTTTATGTCAACTTCACTATTAGCATTATTTTGCCATATCTTTCCATAATAACAACAATGTAACAACTAAAAAAAATAACAAAAAATAGCAATACTTGTAAATTCTGGTTTCAAGCTTGTCTTACTCAGAGAGTTTGGAGAACACACATAGCCATAAACTCACTAAACAAGAACAAATGCTGTATCACACAGCATTAATAATTCATTAATAATGATTTCTTTTTTTCCCCACAGCTGACATCTTCCTGAAGAAAGTAGCACCTTTTTTTTTTGTACAGAGTCTGGATATTCACATGAGTAACAAGTACTTCTCCACCTTAGAACTGTCAGATGTACTTGAAAATAGATTTTAATTACCATTAGCACTTCCAAGTTTAGTGCTGGCAACAGCCAGCTTGTTAATTCCAGCAGTACAGGAACTGAAGTCATGACCAATTTTCCTTCATGCTCTAATAAACCGATTGATTAAGTATAAGAAAGTTTGTTGCTGGAAGTGAACCAAATGTTGTTTATTCTCTGGAAAGAAATACTGCCTGGCTAGGGCCAAAATTTACATATGCAGGATGGAGCAAAGTGATCAAGAAACAAGGGCAAAAGTGAGGCCCTGGAGACCTTGACTATTGTCTTGCCTGTGCCACTAATTTATCAGTAACAAGTAATTTTAGCTTGCTGTGCTGTTTGCCTCTGCCACTTTTAATTGCTTGATCCATTTAAATGACAACGTATTCAAGCCAAGATGTGTCTATTAATCCATTCCTGTAACATGCTGCTATGAAGTGATTGCAGATTGTTAGTAAACCATAAACACTTAACTTTGATTAAAAAAAAAAAATCAATTTTTTTTCTTTTTTTTTTTTTGCATATATTTAAACCTTTTCTGTGGGATATCTTAGGTTCTCAGGTGCATTCCAGTACTGCATTTGGATGAGATGAGAGGGTAGACTGCTGCTGAAGCTCAATGAAGATCTGGAAGCAGATTAACAGTGCTCATGGTAAAAAGCTAGATAATTAAGAAAAATCATTTAGAAAAATTATAGTGTAGTTGATACACAACTAAATGAGATTTTATTATTAGTGGTCTGCTTATACTGTATTGGAAGCTCATATTGAAAATGTATTAGGGGAATAAAACCTCAGACAGCTTTGCAGCTGATATAAATAGTTACTGTTGCCTCACATGTGAGAGGTAATGGCTGAAGAATGGTTTATTCATAAAATATCACATATATTTTGATGTTATTCCAAAAAAAGTTAACTAGTTGTGCAGCACTATGAAGGCAAATAACAATTCTGAGTTCAGATACAGGTGAAACAATTAATTCTTTCACCTTGACCTTTTGCCAAAGCTTTTGTTAAAAGATGCACAGACTACTAAAATGAAATCTGGACCAGATATGCTGTGCCAGAAACAGTTACAGGGAGCTCTAAATTTGCTTCAGCATTCTAAGCTTCTTGAACAAGTGCATGCTCAGTGCTGGAGGCTGTAGGTGTTGGGAATGCACAGATGCAAACTTCCCCATAGTGTGCCCAGAATAGATTTTTCCGTGGTTCTTAAGGCACCCAGATGTTGCTTTAATCTATGCTATAATAGCTATATGTATCTCATATATCTGTACATATCTTAAAGATACATTTATATCCTATATAACTATAGATATCCTCATCTATAATAGGATAGCAGCAAATTCAGGGACTTCATGCCCATCCCAACTGTCCAAGAGTCTGTCAAGGATATAGGAAGATAACCCTTCTGGGTTACAGGGACATGACAGGCTCTTTACCAGGACATAACAATAGCCTGAGAGTGGAGGGGTAGATGTGCCTCTTAGCAAAATGTTTAATGATGGCCACCAATGTGTTACTTTATAATGTGGAATTCCAATTGCTTTTTAGCAGTGGAGGCAGGCATCACTGTGTAAGCAAAAGAAGAAGCATGCAAATAAATGTGACTCAGAGCAAAAAGTCATTTTCATTATTTCATATATATTGTGAGGTCTAGCAAGGTTAGAAAGTCTAGAATTGTCAGTATCAGTAGAGAAGACTGATGTGAAGACTGAACAATGGCTGATCTTTCAGTAAGAAGTAACTTTGGCATTGTCCTGGTGTGAGCTAGAACAGAACTAATTCTGTTCAGTGGATTTATTTTTCACCTAGGTCTCTTCTCAGTAACTGCACTTGCTGAAGTTGATGGCATATTTTTGCAGGCAATGTCTGCTTCTAGAAGTAATAATGCTCAATGGTTAGGGTTACTACCAAGGATTGGTGTGCGGAAAGGCTCTTGCTAGTTTTTACTCCTGTGGAGACCAAGGTCATTGCTAAATCTTGTGTGCCATGTTGGGGGCTGCAGAAAGTAAAAGGCCACCTCTACAGGGAGGAGCAAACAGGACAGGTCACCCAAACCTGACCAACAAGGTGTTTCATTCCAGATACATCAAATTCAGTATAAAGCTGAAGGATCACAAGGGTTAAGCCCTCCTCTTTTTCTATGACCCTTGTCCAAGGAGGAATTTGTCTGTTCTACTGCCTTTGATCCCCATCCATGTGTTCCTGAATCCAGCTCCCAAATCCAGCTCTTGAATCAGGTTCTCATCTACCTCTTAAGTCCAGTCCGGGCCTTCCCCGGGGTGGGTTGGGTTCAATATTGGTTTTGATTATATCTGTATATATTTAGTTTTGATGTTAATGTTCCATTAAAGCTGTTTTATTTTTCTTTTCCAGTCCATAACTCTCTCTTCCTTATTCCTTTTTTCTTCTCCTTCTGGGAAGGGAGAGGGATTAATAGAGAGCATCTGTCATCAATCTAGTAGCCAGCCCAGTCCCATCCCATGACAGACATCTGCTTGCTCTTTTTGTCCAGAATGGATGCTAACAGATTGTGCCAGTAAACCACAACTGTGACTTGTTTTGTTGTCATTTCACAGATGACAGTTAGCAGCTGCTAACAGATTGATAGGTGAGAAGGGGAGAAAGAGAAATCAAAGCCAAAAGAACCTATCTGTATGATCAAAGAGAGGTGTTTGTATCCAGCTAGGCAATTGAAAACCAGGTAGGTTTTTAAAAATGTACTAGTCCATGTTAATTCAAGCACACCAAGCCCTTGGAGTTTGCCTGCATTCTCTCCTTAAAGTAAACCACAGTATTCTTACGGGACTTTGCATACTCTCAGTGAGATGGGAGAAAAAAAGAATGGGACATAAAAACCCCCAAACAGATACATTGGCACAACTCCAGTCACCTGTTTGGTAATGGCTTGTGTCATTGCAAAATAAAATGAAGACCCAGCCCTTAGCCGAAACTGTCTTTACTGAAGTCTTCTGTTTTAATAATAGTTTACTTCAGCTCTGGAATGGTATGTACTGCCATGTAGGATGACTGAATTAGTCTGTAGGTAGGACTAAATAGTGATCGCTGCAGAAAGCACGTGTGATCTTTTGTCAGAAAAGAAAGCCTTTCTACAGACTACTGCATTTGACATGGTACGAGGTTAGAGTTGCAGATTTTGTCTAAAACACTATTTAAGCAAAGAGGAATGGGCAACATTTCAGCATAGCCAGTGATGAGTGTCCTGGACTGACCCATGCTGAGAAATTGTTTTATCTCAGAAATTCAAGCCAGGCAGAAAACAGCTGCTCTTTTGGAGAGGCTGGAGGTCTCGTTGCACCTGGGCTCATGGCTTTGATAGGTCCAGGCTCCTCAAAGAGACATTTCCTCCATGCATCATGCACCTGCTTCGCTGCGCTCTTTCCCTCTGTCTACCCCTTGCACAACACCTGCCGTCTCAGAGGGAAAGCAGCAGTCAAATTTTGGCTTCATTCTCCCCATCACTTCCATTTCAGAGCAACCAAGCATGCCATTGAAATGTGACTTTGGACAAAAGGAATTCCCTTGTGTTTCCAGTGTTTTAAATGTAAAGGTTAAAAGAAAGCTCACTGCACGTGACATAGGTCCAAACTGCTCATATATTACAGGCCACTTGTGTGACTGCAGCACTGAGGCAATTCTTTACCAGTATACTATTCCTATTAAGTCCTTTACCAGTGATAGAACTCCTCAATAAGTCCTGTGCAGGTAGACACAGAGACATGTTTTGCATCATGTGGCTCTGTGTAGTTGGGTCCTGAGGTCTTTGAACCTGGCAGCTAATGTTAATCCAGTGTGAAAGATTGTACTGTATATCTCTGTCATTCTTTGGTTTTGATTTTAGAATAGTCCCCCAAGAATTCAAAGAAGGCAAAAGCTATTGAAAGCTTCCTTGCAATCTGGAATAGATTAGTGTTGGGAAAGTTTCTGCTTTTGCCTAAACCGTACATTTAATTATTCTCATACTAGCACATTTTCTCGCATTTCCTTGAAGGCAGGCTAACTGACAGTGTGTGGGTGCCATGTTTGACTCTTTCATCACAACGGGAGAAGAGTTTGGTCTGCACTTCTGAGAACCGCATCCCTGGTTCTGTGCAAGCAGGTTAGAAGCCTGGCAAGATATATCAAAGGTAAACACTGTGGCTCACAAGATGTTTGAAAATGCCTTCCTTAAAGCCACTAGTCATCGGTGATGTTTGCTGCACTTTGTCTCTTCACACTCACATAGTTTTGGCTCTGATTATCCTCTGCTGAAAGAAAAGTGCACTTTAGTTACAGAGGCATTACAGGCAATTTACAATACTATATAAGAATATATTTTTGTTGCAATTCATCAGGGCTAATACGCTATTAATTTAGCAGTCTGAAAAAAATTACAAGTTATTTGATCCTTAGTGTTGATTAGTGGTTCACATTCTGTCTAAAATTAATTCTCAGGATGATATAGGAGGTCTCAGCTGAGAACTTAGCTGCTTGAAATTTGATCATGATTTGGACCTAAATTAAAATGTATTTGCAAAAACTGAGAAACAAATACAATTACATCTTCTCGTCAAGCCAAGGTGTTAGAAATAATTCAGGTCCCTTGACTGCAGGCCAAATCAAAACGCTGTTTACAAAGAATCATGCTGCATTAGTCACTGAACATGCATAGTGTTCAGCAACTTAAAGGTCAAATATATTCATGAGAACATGTAATCTTATGTATGTTTAGTGAATAAATATGAATAAAATAGCTGTTAGAGAAAAGGAGGATCAAAATATTGAAAAAAAAAAAAAAAACATGGCTCATATTTGATGGGTAATGTGGATGTTATTTCAATGCCGAATTTCTTCAAAGCAGTTTCAAGAACACTCATGAAAACTAAAGGATACACTTCAGCCTTGAGAATTTGAATAGGTACTACGCTGCCATATGGCAGAGCTGCAAATGCAAGGTTTTTGCTCTTCTGAGAAACCAGATGGCAAAGAGATTGGTATCTAGAAGCTGTCATACCTAGATCATCAGTAGCAGTCAGTTGTATGGGACAGAAAGAAATTTTAATCTGATAGCTTTTCAGTAGTTTGTGTGCATTTGTTTCCCAAACAGAAAAACCTATAGTAAGATCCTTGTGTTAAATTATACTTGTTCTTGTGCAATATTGACAGGACAAAATTTGATGCACTAGAAACATGAATGATCCCTTTTCATAAGAAGTGATCCTTCCATCTTCAGGGACTTATCAGTAACATGTCTGTATTGTGCAAACATTTCTGAGAGACAGGAAAACCCAAACTCTAGCACTGTTGACCAAATGTCTTCAAAAACACTACAGCTGCTTAAAACAAATACCTTTTATGTTGCTATAGCAGGTGAGGAATAACTGATAGCAACAGAGGATATCATGCAAAACAGGTTACGTTGTGATTTGTCTCCTAATTAAGACTCCAGAACAAGGTCCCACAGAAATACCATGACAAGGTGTGACCAGACCTCAGGTGAAGTTATGAAAGTGTATCTACATTTGTGTTTTAGTTTGGAACAGTAGTGAAGTGAATTCCCCCATCTTTCCTCACTTACTATGTGATGGTTTACATTGCAGCATGCTGTCAATATACAGAATCTGAATTTCTTTTGGATAAAAACCCGCTCCAAATGCCTACCTTATAAACACCAAGACCTCATGGAAATAGGGGGTGAATGTACTGCCATGAAATTTTATGGCATGTGTGGAACTTGCATGCAACAGTACAGTGCTCTTCAACCAGGTTGAGCCATATGATGATAACACTGAATCCTTTTGTTATGTAAAGGCATCTGCACCTTCACACTTGCTGTCAGCTGCCAGACCTCAACTCGTTGGGAATGGCTCCTGTTTATTCCACTGATGCAACCACCATTCAGTATCTTTTCCCATCATTCTGCTTCGTGGCCATTGTTGTGATAATGACCTCTTTTTTTGAAGAGCTTGTCTCACCCTCTTCTCTTTCACTGTCACCCTCTTTCCAGCTACTACTTTTCCTTTTGGTGACAGCAGTCTCTACAGCTTCCCTTCAGACACCTTCTACCACACACAAACTGTCGTAACACAGCACAAGGCAGGCAAAACCAAATCTACTCTGCAGTAAGCCCCCATAATGTGTTTGGGGTGTCAGCTCTGACTGCTCCAGCCTGCTTTTCTGTTCATATTACACTGCACTGCATGCTTATGGTGGTGTAGCCTGAAGTGACTGAAAATGCTTTATTTTTTTGAAAACTATTTGGCTATATATTCCATTTCATTGAACAAAAAATGTAGATGAGCATTTCGGCATTCAAGACACAGGCTTTCCAAGCCCTGTGGAAATCAGTGCAGGTACAGAAGGGTAATTAAGGGCAGAAATTAGCAAATACATCAGAGCTTTTCCAGGATCTTTTTGCTGTGTGTCACTGAAGAGGAACTTCCTTTCTCCCAGTAGCGGGGAGCATAGTATTCAAGCGTAGACCAAAGGCAACTTTCTCAAGGAAACTCCTACAGTTATATTTTGACAACTTTGTGTTTCCAGATGAAAATCTAGCACAGCAAGAATTAAGCAGAAAATAAGGCAGGTCCTCTAGATTTTCATCAATTAAAAAAAAAAAAAAAAAAAAGTCAACAGTAGACACAGTCATTTTGAAAATCATCAGTCAAAAATCTCAATTCCTTTTTCCTTCTTGAAACAAAATATGGTTTTTTGAGATTTCCTTTTCAGTTTTGGATTACGCTTTCCTGGTTTGGCCATTTGACATGAGAAAAAACTATGCAACAGAAAAAAATAAAAATAAAAACATCAAACATATAAAAGTAAGCAAACTTCTTAGTCTTCTTTTTCTGGAGTAAAAACATCTGATCCAGTCTGCTTCTGATAATCTCAGCTGCTAACTTTCCTTTTGTTTAATATAACATAATTCCTCGAGTCTTCACAGAGCTACATTTTATTCACATCTTGGAGAAGTTTCAGGGCTTCCTGTTTGGGTGTCCTACTTAATGCCACACAGACAGTAAGTAGTTTATCGCAAGAACTGAGGATAGAGCAATTTTTTCTTAGTTCCTAGCTCACCTTTGTGATTGCCATGCTACAGTAGTCATGCCAGGGCTCATGTTGCCAGTTGGCCACATAACCACAAAGGCCAACATGATTTAGAGGCTCCCGTGTGAAAAAGCACACTTAATACATTGTTAATGCCAGAATAAATTTGATTACAAGTATTACAGCTAACCAGAATACAGAGAAAAAAATGATCCTGTGAAATGGCCAGCGCAACACTTGTGCCTTTTACTCAGCAACCATTTAGAAAGAGAAATGTTAAGTGCCTCTGAGGAAGAGTTTTACCGATTCCTCATTTTCACTTTTATTTTTACTTCACCCACTATAATGTATCCTTAGTCATCCTAAAAAGTCCTTCATATTTTCTTTTTTGTTGTGTTCCCCATTATTTCCTGTAATTTTATTTTCAGCTGGTCTACTTATAAATTTAATCAAACACACATAAATAGTTACTGTAGATAATGCTGTTGAACTTCATTAAAAACCTGCAGGAAATGATAATAGCATTGTAGTGCACCAGAGTGGAAAGACATTCACTGCTGTTCGGTATCACTGCTTTTCTGAAAACATACATATTATCCAAAAGTGCATCTTAAAATATCATCTCCAATTATTACATATGGCTTTATGTCACATTAGCAATTATTCTGTTTACATCTTTAAATTGAACTTTGTACTCAGACTAAGTTCTACATCCAAATTAACCATCTTTGGGACCCTCAGCAGCTATTCTGCTTCCTTTAATTCAGATTACTTTATTATGAAACTTCAATACCATCTATAGAATTTTATCAAAGAGTTGTCCAATAGTTTGAATTGTGACTAAAAGGGATAATACTTGTAAAAAGTGTTTTTCTATCCCTGAAAAGCCACTTAATGCACTGTATTTAAACTTCATCTAAGTATTTTGTGTATTTACCAAGGATTGGCTCAATGAAAGTCTCATATTCTAGTCTTTTGATGTAGATACTCTGTAGAAAGTAGTAATAGTGTTCAACAACGTGTTATGTGGGTCAGGCACAAAGAAAGAGTACAAGGTCACGTCATGAGAGGGATAACACTGGAGATGTAGGACAGAGCAACAGTTGTGGCCACTTATTACACAATGTTAAGAACTTTGTCAGTATTGTTCAACCTTGCCAGCAGATGATATAAGTACATTTACACCATCACTCCCTGAGAACCTGCTTCCCTGAAGAGGCCAAAGGGGCATACTTTGAGATGCTCTGTCCTGCTGGACCCAGTTCCACTAGTTTCAAAGGTTTGGGATTCTGTATCAAAGGATATCTTGGTAGATCTTTCACCTGTGACATTATTGTCCAGGCAATTATGCAAAATATCCCTTTCTGCAAGTAAATTTCCTTAAAGGAGGCGTACAGGATGCCTGTCTACAGAGTTATCCAGGGAAGGATGCATGACTCTGCTAAGATGAAGAATGTGGCGTGGCCACAGTACAGCCTGATACTGGTGTGATCCCAGGGAAGGCAGTGCCAAACCAAACTGGGGCAAAGAGGCATGAAGGTGCAGTCATCATCTGTATGTGCAACGTTTGCTTTCTTAGTGACACTGACAGGGCTACTATGTCTTGGTGGACTGACAGCAATATCTGTAATCTCCTGTGGTGCAGACTGTGAATCAAGAGCTCCAAACAAGTGTACATAAAGCTGTATGTGGACAGCTGGGAATCTATGTCAAATAAGTCCACATCTGAGCTAAATTCTAAACTTAGTATTTGCCATATAGAACCGTAAGATTCGCCTTGACGGCTACCAAAAACTCATCATCTGTTAACAGAGGGTAAGGGCTGGCTGTCAACAAAGCACTAGCAAACATAGGGCTGCAACAGTAACATACAGGCACTGGGACATGGGTGTTAGGTCCTAGCAAGTGATTATTCTCATGCAGAAATTTGGCATACTCTATTTCCTTAGGCAGGAAGGACAATGTGGTGCCACCAGAATAATGCTGGTCTGTCTTTCTGCCCTCACCTAAGTAAATGTGCTGGAGACCTCCTGGATCTGTGTGGTCCCAGCATGGCACACTGCTAGCAGAGCGTGATGTGGGAGAATGCAAGGAGAGGTGTGTAGCTGGGGCGCTCCTGTTTCCCCAGATGAGCTGTGCTGTCCCATTGCAGGGAAGAAACATTAGCCACAGACTCTGGCACTCTTGAAATACCTGACTGAGCAAGCACTAGCCTGGGCAAGATAGCACAAAACCCACAGGAATTGCTGTCACTTGTGGGCAGATAGAAGAGGGTTAGGGAGGGAAGTGTGCTTCAGTAAAGCCTTGTAACTGCCTTGTCATGATGCGCAGACACAGTGTGAAACCAGGCTACTTCTTAGACTCAACTGTGGGGACAGGGTTATACCCCCATCTTCTCCTGTTCATTTACTTCAAAAGGAGTCAGGTCCAGCTCTGGACAAGATCTCTGCCTGTGGAACAGAGTCTGAGTTCACAAATGTCTAAGTGGCCATTTTCTCTGCTTGCACTCAAGGCTGCTGTGCAGCAAATGAGCACATGCTGCATTAAGACAAATAGTTGATATCTGTAACAGTGCAAGACAACTGAGCCAAGCTGAGCAACTTCACAGCCATTGCAACAGGATTCTTCTCTGAAAAACTCAAACCTCTTCTTCAATATAGGAAAAAAAAAAAAAAAAAAAAGCTTTGCTTGATGGGAAAAGCAAAAGCTTTGAACAAATAATTCTTTTTAATTAGCCAAAGACCATCTCAAACTACAGCCCAATCTGACCATTACCTGAGGATGGTATCTGCCTGTGAATGACCAAATTACATGTGTGCAGGACTGTTGTGCCTGTTAGATAACAGCACAGTCCTGCCCAAAATGGCCCTGCTGTGGTAGGTCCTTAGAGGATGTTAATCTATTTCACAAGCTGGCCATGGGCTCAATCCTTTTATTTCAGAAAAAAAAAAAAAAACGGCTGCGGTTGTAGTGCTGTTTGAACCAGCAGGTTTTTACTTTCTTGCCGTGTTCCCCATATGATTCTCAAGGCATTACTTGCATGGTATAAATATAAAAACTCCATCTATAGCACCTAAAATTCCATGAAAGATGCTAACAAATATCTACATCCTTCTTCAAATTTCAGTGCTACCTCATTTCTGCCTTTTAAAAAATAAATATACACAAAAATAAAGTTATTGAAAAACACTTGTTATTGTACATTCTTTCAAGACCCTTCATATTCTGGTCTAGCTTTTGAACTATGCCTGAAATATAAAATTAGCTTTAGCTAATATGTTTTAAGTAACTGGCATCTACCTTTTAAAAAAAAAAAAAAAATTTAATGTAGATATTTGAAAGCATTCATTTACTGTGTTCAAGATCTTTCTGTAAAAGGTGGGTCTTCCTTAATGCTGTCCCAAAAAGTAAGCAGTATGGATGTACAGAGAAGAATTGCTCTTCAAAGCATGTTCAGCCACATACTGACAATATTACAGGAAATGGGTCCCTCCAAAATATGGCAGAGCTTCCTGGACATTTAACACTCTCCCAGAACACAAAGGCTCAGGCATCCTCACAGCCTCTCGGGTCATGCTTCTCTCAAGGCAACAAAGTTCAGATGCTGCTGCAATTCCCATGGCTTAGTCTTTACACCTGCACTTAGAGATATTTAATTTCTCCATTTTCCATGTAGGGCAAAGTGGGTGTCAGCTGAAAGTGAACTGGCCTCCCATTCACCTGGAGGAGCTGAAACCCTGTGAGCAGGCAGCGTGAGCAATCCATGATGTAACCACAACATTCCTCCATCTGGAAGAATAGATGGTGTTGGTGTCTGTTGGAGCAAAGCTGAAGCTGTCAGCTCGGTTGGAACCTGAAAAATCATGAAACCTACAAATCTGCTGAGCACCACAGTGAGCTATTTTGACTGCACAATCCGATTAGAGAAGTGGAAGTTATAACAGAGCGCAGTGCAAGCTGCATGACGCTGACCACAGTGATTCATGCAGCCCTGGAAGTTTCTTACCTTCGGCCCAGGAGCCTGGGAAGACTCCAAATCCCCCTTACATTTGTACCAACGTGAGGGGCCACTTCAGTCCTAAATATGCAGAAAACACTATATTGCTTTTCCCTAAAGTTTGACCTTTGTCCTTCAAATACTGACATTTTCAAAGTGACCACCAAATACCATCTATTTCTTCAGGAGAAATAACAGTGACTGACTGCCTTTCCTGACTTTGTCAATTAAAATCTCATTTGTGGTACTGTTATTGCTAGATTGTCTTTTTCCCATTTCATCTAGGTTTTGGGGGTATTAGTGTTCAAGTAAAATGTTAGAAGATAAATCTGAAACATACCTTTCAGTAAACAGTAAAACTGCATTATTCATTCAGATTTATCAAATTAGACAGTGAGATTCCTTTACAGAAATTAAATACATGGTCAAGAGTGTGTGTAAATCAGCAGCCATTCATCCTTATTCTTCAGTGCACTGTGCAATGTTTTGCATTAAATTGGAAGACTTCTCTTTCAGAGAGATCCAACCATTTGATTTACTTTATAAAATGGTTTAAAGCAGACAAAATTTACAATGCTTTACCATAATTCTTGATTCAGTCGAGAAAAAGCATTATTTTTTGAATATATGATACCTATTTCATGTATATATATTGCTCTGGTTGAGTCTGGCAAGAAAAGATCTCCATAAATCAACAATAAAAAAGTGACATTTAGAAACTGCAAATCTGAAAGAGAAATATGTTGCTGTTCTATTAAGAAGCTATACTAGCTGCCAATTCCTGCAAAAACTGGAAGGCTGCCACCCCACACGCTTAGTGTCATACAAGCATTGAAACAACTTATATTGCTGTTAGAAAGATCATTGAAAATCCCTCTTCCATCTGTATTTAACTGTGTACAAGACCACCAAGACCTTAGGCAAGAATAAGACAATGAGACAACACTAATCCCTGGAGACCTTTTAGTAATACAAAACAGGTATCAAAGGTAAAAGCTGAAAGGAATGAACAAATGATGTAGGTGAAGCTCACTCACATAAATAAAGACCTTCAGTCCTGAACCAAGTGGAAAAATTTCCATAATGAGGAGCCTGACAAAGTCTTTACCTGCCCCTGCTTTCATCTGCCATGGGAATAATTCTCCTTTTCCATTAGCTGCGCATTCAAATTATAAAAGATACTTATGGCTTTGTCATGAGTCTTCTCAATGTTAGCAATATCCTTCGAGCATCAGGTAAATACCTGATTTGTATTTATCATACTGGGGATATCCTTTATGTGATGGACATGAAAAAACTCTACTCCACAATTAAATAGATGGCTGTGTAGAGCAAAATTAAACAGGCAGCAAAATAATCCTTAGCTCGCTCTCACTGCTCTACTTCTCCCGTTTTCTGTTCTCTATGGTGCTTGAGAAAATGAGTCAAAGCCAAATATTTCCTTGGGCTTTGTTACTGATCAGACTGTTCCTATCTAAGGAATTCAAACTTGACAGCTGGTTTTGGTGCCATCCCTTCATTTGCTCTCTTGGCAATCTGCTCTGCCTTGTAATATCCTGTGGAAGAAAGATGGAAGGAAACGAGGGATTACTCATGACTGTGGGCTAGAAGAGCAATAGCAATCGTGAAGTACTTTTGCATGATCAATCTATTGGATACTTCTGTTAGCACTTGGTTGAAAGTCTACTTGGGTCAGGTCTTCTCCCAGACAGTCTTGTGAAATTCTTCTGAAGACAAAAACAGGGAAAAGTTGTGATTCTTGTCAAAAAGGAGCCCTTTCTTTCTTGACTGTGAATGTTTTTCAATACCTCCCTCAGGCCTTATGATACTGAAGCGTGCTTTGAAAAATAATTTTACACTGTTACATGGATCACTGAATTTTCATTCTCACTAGTATTGGTCAGAGCACGATAATTCTGTTTCCTGCCACAAGCAGAGATTGTGATCCTAGAGTGAAACCAAAGAAAACATAGGTCTAGAGATATATTTGGAGTACTGTCAGGGAGCAGGAAGAAAGGCAAGATAGTGAGAGTGATCACTGGTACCATCTGAGGATATTCATTGACATTGAAAACAGGGAAGTCTCTTGGATTTCAGAGTCAGAATTAAGAATGAAAAAACAGTAACTTAGCTCTTGCATATGGGAGGGAGGAACCATGCTCTCACCATGGGACACTGATTGCATACTGTCTCCTCCTGGTCCTAGCCTCACACTAACTACTCCACGATCCAACAGTCTCCTGCTTTTCCCAGTGAAATTGCTCACATTTTGTTGAACAGCTGCCTGTCATTTCTAGTTGCTGCTGACATAATTTCTTCCATCCTGATCTGGCACTGGCATGGACGTTGACAGGTCATTTCTTTGTCATCAGGGGAACACAGACAGGTTTATAAAGTCTCAAACATCATGTTGGCTACTTTTAGCTCTGCTATATGAGAAAAACACAGAGGAGTTGCTGCTGTCACTTCTGTGAGATTCATGCATGGTCACCAGTTTAACAACTTTATTTTTACCTACTCAGGGAATCACATGAAATCATGATGAAATCATTTTCCTCCCTCTCTGTTATTCAGAGGCAAGAGTTCTGTGCTGCAACAGAGGTATCAGCAGGAGAGGAAAGAGGGAAAAAGAGGACAACTGTTTGCTGAAGGACACAGCCTCATGGTCACTGGTCTATACAGTACTTCTCATCCTTGGCTGTCCAGGTGCCCTTCCCCCTCCCGATGCTGGATGCAGATCTGCCAGAGTGAAGTTTAGTTTTAGAGGAACCATGTCCGATTTCCACTTTCATGTGGAAATGGCTCTGCTGGTGCTCTGGAGTGTGTGCAAATGTAAATAATACCTTTTAAGGCCCCTCTACACTATGTAAAAGGGCTTATGTATAATTTACAATCAGACATAATTGTTTTCATACAGATACAGTATAACCTGCAGTAATGGAAAGTGAAAAATCTTTCTACTGATTTTTATTGCTTAGATTCAGAGTAGCTGGAAAATGGATGATGAAAGTGAGTAGGTTATGTACGGTTCTTTACTGCTTAATAATTTACAGAAATATTACAGACCGATTTTGCGACAGAGACCAGCTTCAAGGCAGGTAAGACTGCTCTGGGAAGGGATCTGCAGCAAAAAGGGCCGACGAAAAGCTTTTTACGGGGCTTTTTGAAGCCGGGAAAAGCCCTTTGCCTGTGCTGGGGGCTGTCAGTTGGTGGGCGGGCTGCTGGTATAGCTTGGGAGAAATCAGCACCACCCAGCGTTGATCAGGTGATAAGAAGCCTCCGGGAGGCACAGGGCGAGCAAGCAGTGATTGTGTGCGCCCCGGGGTTGCCACAGCCGTTTGCAGCAAGTCGGGCAGTTAGAGCTGCTGTTCGCAGCTCGTTGGGCAGGGCGCTGAGCCTCTGCCGGTGCACAAGGTAGATTGGATTGCTCCAAGCGATCGGCCAGCGCGGGTGAGGGGGAGAGGGAGGAACAGCAGCCGGCAGGGACGTGTGGGAAGCAGCAGACAATGGTTGGTTCCCTCCCGGACAGAGAGAAGGTCATGGTCACAACACGGCCAAAAGCCACAGTGGGGAAGAATGTGGGAACTCCGACCGAGCTCCTGCACAAACACGCAGCTGTGCAGGTCTCCCCCTGCGGCGAGTGCCTGAGCCTGGCACTCGAAATAGAGGGGAGGGGAGTCAGAGACACCTCTTGTGTGCGGTGTTGTCAACTAAGCGACCTGCTCAGGCAGGTAGTTGAACTGAGAGAGGAGGTAGAAAGATTGAGAAGGATGAGAGAGTGTGAAAGCGAGATAGATTGGTGGAGCCACACTCTGAGGCAAAGGCAGCAGGAAGAGACTCTACAAGAAGTGGAGGACCTCTTCATCTCCTGTCACCAGGCAAAAGGAGGGGACATAACGGATGAGGGGGAATGGAGAGAGCTTCCTCCTTGGAGAGGCAAGAGAAAACCTCCTCAGCTGCCCCCCACCTTCCCAGTTGCCCTTGTACAATAGGTATGGGGCTTTGGGACTTGACGGCCAGGTGAATGAAGATGGAGACAAGGTTCCATCCACTGAGTTGCCCAAGGCTTGTCACTTATCCCCACATCTTATGACTTCTTCAGTTAAGAAGACAGGGTAATTGTAGTAGGTGACTCTTCTGAGGGGAACAGAGGGGCCCATTTGTCAACCAGATCCATCCCACAGAGAAGTCTGCTGCCTCCCTGGGGCTTGGGTTAGAGATGTTCAAATGAAGCTCGCTGCTCTGGTGCAGCTCTCTGATTATTACCCTTTGTTAGTTATCCAGGTTGGCAATGATGAGGCTGTAGAGAGAGGTCTAAAGGCAATCAAAAAGGACTTCAAGGCACTAGGGCAACTAGTTGAAGGTTCGGGTGCGCAGGTGGTGTTTTCATCAGTACCTCAAGTGGTAGGGAAAAACACTGAAAGAGGGTGGAAAACACACCCGATTAACACATGGCTCAGAGACTGGTGCCACCGTTGGAATTTTGGGTTCTTTGGTCATGGGGAAGTTTATATGGCACCTGGTCTGCTGGTGACAGATGAAGTACATCTGTCTCAAAGGAGAAAAATGGTCTTCACACAGGATTTGGCAGGACTTGTTGAAAGAGGTTTAAACTAGGCTTGAAGGGGGAAGGAGATAAAACCAGGCTCACTAGAGATGAGCCTAAGGATAGTCTTCAGACTACTGTCCTACTTGAAGTGGATAATGGTGGTACATGGGACAATAATAACACAGGGCTCACTAATAAGTTAGTAACCACAGAAGTGGCCAGGAATGGCCAAATAGCAAGAGTGAAAACTGGTGGCCTAACTCCCTCTCTGAAATGCTTATATACCAACACACGGAGTATGGGAAATAAGCAGGAGGAGTTAGAGATCTGCCTTATATTTCATGACTGATATAGTTGCGTTCCCTGAAACATAGTGGGACAGCTCCCATGACTAGAATGTTGTCATGAATGGCTATGTACAATTTAGGAAAGACAGACCAACGAGGTGAGGCTCTTTATGTGTGAGAGCAACTGAAATGTATTGAGTTCTATCCGGGTGGGTGAGGTAGAACCGGTTGAAAGCTTGTGGGTAAGAACTAAGAGACCTGCAAAGGGGGTGAAACTGTTGTGGTGGTCTATTATAGACCACCAAACCAAGAAGATGTTGATGAGACCTTCTACAGACAACTGGATGTAGCCTCTAGAACACACTCCTTGGTGACTTTAATCACACTGATATTTGTTGGGAAGCCCACACAGCCAGGCATGTTCAGTCTAAAAAGGCTCTTGCAGTGCATCAGTGATAACTTCTTAATGCAGGTAGTGGAGGAATCAACAAGAAGAGTTGCACTGCTGGACCTGGTATTAACGAATAAAGAAGGACTAGTTGGGAACAGCCTCAGTGACAGTGATCACGACATGGTGGAGTTTAGTATTTCTACAAGGTACAGAAACACAGAATGTTAAGGGTTGGAAGGGACCTCGAAAGATCATCTGGTCCAACCCCCCTGCCAGAGCAGGAAAGGTAGAAGTAGGGCAATAGGTAGGATTAAAACCCTGGACTTCTGCAGGGATAACTTTGTACTCTTCAAAGATCTAGTTGTAGGAATCCCATGGGCTAAGACTCTGGAAGGTAAATAAGCCCAAGAAAGTTAGTCAATTATAAATACCACTTCCTCCAAGCCCAAGATAGGTGCGTTCCCTTGAGTAAAAAATTGGATAGACATGCTAAGAGACATGCTAAGAGACCTGCATGGATGATCAAGGAGCTTCTGAAGGAAATCTTGTGGAAGAAAATTTACAGTTCATGGAAGAAGGGACTTGTCACTTGGGAGAACTATGGGGAAGTTGTCAGGACGTGTAGGAAGGCAACAAGAAAGGCTAGAGCCCTCTTAGAACTAAAACTGGCAAAGGAAGTAAAAGAGAACAGAAAGGGCTTCTTCAAATGCATCAGTAGCA
>JAAGNO010023451.1:0-10461 GCA_033439905.1 Ceryle rudis | reverse complement strand
TCCAAAAGGCAAGTCACATGGTCACAGAAAGAGATCAGGTTGGTTAAGCAAGACCTCCCTTTCATAAACCCATGCTGTCTGGCCCCGATCCCTAGGCTGCCCTGCAATTGCTATGGGAGCTCACTCAAGATGATCCTCTCCATGATCTTTCCTGGTACTGAAGTCAGGCTGACAGGCCTGTAGTTCCCCGGATCCTCCTTCCAGCCTTTCTTGTAGATAGGTGTCACATCAGCCCCCATCCAGTCATCTGGTACCTCCCCTGTTGACCAGGATTGTTGAAAAATGATGCAAAGAGGCTTGGTGAGCTCTTCTGCCCGTTCCCTAAGTACCCTTGGGTGAATGCCATCCGGCCCCATAGACTTATGAGTGTCTAGGTGAAGAAGCAGATCATCAACAACTTCTTCCCGGATTATGGGGGAGTTGTACTGTTCTCCATCCTTAACTTTAAGCTCAGGAGGCTGAACACCCTGGGAGCAGTTGGTCTGTGCATTAAAGACAGAGGCAAAGACAACATTAAGTATCTCAGCCTTTTCCTCATCCTTGGTTGCAATGTTCCCTCTCACATCCAGTAAGGGATGGAGATTCTCCCTGTATCTTTTTATTGGCGATGTACTTGTAGAAACTTTTTTTTGTTGTCCTTTATGTCAGTGGTCAAGCCGAGTTCCAGCTGGGCTTTTGCCTTCCTAATTTTCTCTCTGTATAACTTGACAAGATCTCTGTACTCCTCCCAAGTCGCCTGGCCCTTCTTCCAAAGGTGGTAACCCCTCCTTTTCTTCCTAAATCCTATTAAAAGCTCCCTATTCAACCAGGCTGGCCATTTTCCCTGCCCTTTAATCTTACAGCACATGGGGATAGCCCGCTCCTGGGCCTTTAAGATTTCCTTCTTGAAGAGTGTCCAGCCTTCCTGGACCCCTTACTCCCTTGGGAGACAGTCCTGAAGGGCAATCTCAACTAGCGTTCTGAACAGTCCAAAGTCTGTCCTCTGGAAATCTAAGGTGGAGGTTCTACTCACTGCCCTCTTTACATCACCAGGAATCGAGAACTTAACCAATTCATGATCACTAAGCCCAAGATGGCCTCTGACCACCCCATCTCCCACTAGTCCTTCTCTATTTGTGAACAGGAGGTCGAGTGAGGCACCTTCCCTGGTAGGTTCATCTACCAGTTGTGTCAGGAAGTTCTCTTCCATACACTCAAGAAACCTCCTAGCCTGTCTGCTCTCTGCCATGTGATATTTCCAGCAGATGTTTAATAGGTTGAAGTCCCCAACCAGAACAAGGGCTGGCAATTGCAACACATCAGCCATCTGTTTATAGAATATTTCATCTGCCTGCTCATCTTGATTGGGTCGTCTACAGCAGACTCCCAACACAGTATCTCCCTTATTTGCCTTCCTTTTCATCCTTAGCCATAAACACTCAACTTTATCATGCTGAAATAAAGTTCTATACACTCAAAAAACTCCCTAACATACAGGGCCACACCCCCACCTCTCTTCCCTTGTCTTATCCTTTCTGAAGTGCTTGTACCCACTCATCACAGCATTCCAGTCCTGACAGTCATCCCACCCCGTTTCTGTGATGGCAACTATGTCACAGCTGTCCTGCTGCACAGCGGCCCCCAGTTCATCCTGCTTGTTGCCCACGCTTCGTGCATTAGTGTAGAGGCACTTGATCTGGGCTTCTGATTTCACCCTCACCCTCTGTCCTTTACCCCTAGGCTCATTACTGGTGCACCAGGTTTTATTCCCTTCCCCTTTCAATTCTAGTTTCCCAGCCACTTCTGTGGTTACTAACCTATTAGTGAGCCTTGTGTTTTTATTACCCCATATACCACCCTTATTCACCTCAGGTGGGATGGCAGCCATCCTTGGGCTCTTCTCTAGTGAATCTGGTTTTATCCTCTTCCTCTCTGAGCCTAGTTTAAAGTCCTCTCAACGAGCCCCGCCTGCTGCCAGCAGACCAGGTGCTATATAAGCTTCCCCATGATCGAAGAACCCAAACTTCCAACGGTGGCACCAGTCCCTGAGCCATGTGTTAATCAGGTGTGTTTTCAACCCTCTTTCAATATTTTTCCCTTCCATTTGAGGGATTGATGAAAACACCGCCTGCACACCCGAACATTCAACTAGTCGCCCCAATTCCTTGAAGTCTTTCTTAATTGCCTTTGGTATTCTCTCTGCAACCTCATCATTACCAGCCTGAATCACTAACAAGGGGTAATAATCGGATGGCTTCATGAGAGCAGAGTGCTTCCTTTTATGATCTCTAACCCGAGCCCCCAGAAGGCAGCAGTCTTCCCTGTGGGATGGGTCTGGTCGACAAATGGGCCCTTCTGTTCCCCTCAGGAGAGGGGGACACCTACTATAGTTACCGTCCTTTTCTTCTTAACTGAAGAGGTCATGATATGTGGGGGTGAGTGACAAGCTGTGGGCGACTCACTGGATCCTTTTCTCCATCTTCATTTGCCTGGTCCTCAAGTCCCAAAGCCCCATACCTACTGTGCAAAGGCAGCTGGGAAGGTGAGGGAGGCCTAGAAGGTTGTCGTTTGCCTCTCCAAGGAGGGACCTCTCTCCATTCCCCCATCTCTTAGGTCCCCTCTTTTTGCTTGGTGACAGGAGAGGATGGGATCCTCCACTTTGAGAAACACCATCATTTGTTTGTCCCTCAGCTTCCAGAGCCCCACACCTACTGTGCAAGGGCAACTGGGAAGGGAGGGGGAGGAAGGCTGGGAGGGGACTCGCCTACCTTGCTGAGTAGGGACCGGTCTCCAGTACCCCTTGACTCCTGGGTCCTCTCCCTTTACCTGGTGGCAAGAGAGGAGGGGATCCTCTCCTTCTTGTGGAGCTCCCCATCTGTTCTGTAAGGGCACTGCAGGCAGAGCTCATCTCAAGAGAACATTCCTGCTCCATTTTTTGTGTCGGGGAGGCCTGTTCCCATCGCCACTGCTCCTCACGAGCCAATTGTGCCATGATTTCCTCATCGGAAGGTGCCTCAAATTTGAGGGGTCCATATCCATTAAGTGAGGGCAATGGGAGAGAAGGAGGAGGGGAGGGTTGGATTGTCCTGCCTTTCTGAGCTGGGACCTGCATCCAAGCCTTCCCCCTGCTGTCACTTGTGTCCTCTCCTTCTGTGACAACAGGAGGAGTGGGGGTCCTCTGTAGAGCCTCCTCCTGCTGCCTAGGCCTCAGGGTGAGACTCCACCAATCTATCTCACCCTCACATTCTCTAATTGTCCTCAATCTCTCTACCTCCTCTCTTAGTTCAACCTCCTCCCTGAGCAGGTCATTTATTTGCTCACACCTTACACAAGCATTGTCCCTGACTCCTCCTATTTCAAATGCCAGGCTCAGGCACTCGCCACAGCCGGAGACCTGCGCAGCTGTGTGACTGTGTGGGAGTTCTGTCTGGGTTCCTACAAACTTCATCCTCATTGTGACTCTCTGCCGTGTTGTGACCACATTTTATAATTCTCTGCCTGGGAGGGAACCAACCCTCCTCATGAGGGTACTCAGCTAGTTCTGGGACTGCCACATCCTCTGCTTACTCTCTCTCGGCTTCTCTGTCCTGGGAAGGCCCCACCTCAGCCCCCCTCAGTAATTAGATTAAAGGGGACAGCTCTTACAGCTGTCACTCTCTGCCGTAGCTGGCTTTCGCTGGCTCGTGCCTGCGGTATCGCCCTCCCCAGTGCAGCTTTAGCACACAGGAGCTGGTCACTCTGACTAGGGAGCTTACCTTGGGCACTGGCAGAAGCCCAAGCCCTGTTTGCTCCCCCTGTGCTGTGCCTCCCGGAGGCTTCTTGTAGCCTGATGAACGGCGGGTGGTGCTGGCTCCTCTCAGGCACTCCCAGCAGCCCGGCCACCAATCGACAGGCCCCCAGCACAGACTAGAGGCTTTTCTTGTCTTCAAAAAGCCCCCTAAACGAGCTTTTTGTCGGCCTTTTTGCTGTAGCTCCCTTCTCCAGTGCAGACTTACCTGCCCTGAAGCTGGTCTCCTCAGCAATTTAGCAGAATATGCAAAACAGAAAAGCAGACAAAGCTATTGGAACAACAGTTCTCATTCAGACTTAGTCTTTAGCTGCCACCTCTGTAGACTCACCCTCAACTGATCTGAATTTCCAAGACACTCCTTGTCAGTGACTATCTCAGTGGAAAAGGTTGCCCAGAGAATTGTGGAGTCTCCATCCCTGAAGATACTCAAAACTTGAAATGAAATGGTACTGGACAGCCTTCACCCTGAGCCTGCTTTGAGTAGGGGTTGGGATTAGACAGCCTTCAGAGGTGCCTTCCAACCTTAACCATGCATTAGTCCTGGGACACTTCAACAGGAGAAGCACTGCGGGAGGGAAGAGGCTTTTCTCCTGCACTAAGAGCCTGACAGGAGGAACTGAGCAGGCTTCCCCTGGATCAGACCTCACTATCCCCTGCTTCCAGATTCACCAGAATTTAACAGCTGAAATAGTTTGCACACCAGGAACATATAAGTGAAATTGTCTTTTTTTTTTTTTTTTTTTGTAGCCGACAAATTAACTCCAGCACTTTACAGACAACATTGGTTGCAGCTGGTCCTTTGACACATTCCCACAGCTGCCTCCCACTTCTCCCAGATTTCAACAAGCTTCAGAAGACATGACAATACATGACCTTGACAGTCTGCAGCCTTGACTGGATAGGAAATCCCAACCCCAGGCAACAGGCAAGTCAAGGATGAAGTGGGACCCTGCTGGGCAGGAATGAATACCTTGGGGGCTTTTCACCTCTACTTCGTACATACTAAAAAAAAAAAAAAAATAAAGAAAAAAAAAATCTTAAAAACTAGCTCTCCTGGACCTTTGAAAGAATCCAAAGGCTTGTAATAAACAATAACCTCTGACTGTCACAGAATCACATCATGGTGGATTGGAAAGGACCTATGGAGATTACCTCATCCAACCCCTCTGCTCCAGCAGGGTCACCCAGAGCAGGGGGCCCAGGATCACATTGTCCAGGTGGGTTTGGAATCTCTCCAGAGAAAGAGACTCCACAGCCTCTCTAGAAGGCCTGGGTGAGACTCTGACACCCTCATAGCAAAGCAGTTTTTCCTTGTGCTCAGACAGAACCTCCTGGGTTCCAGTTTGTGTCCATGGCACCTTGTCCTGGCACTGCACACCACTGAAGAGAGTCTGGCTCCCTCCTCTTGCCCCCCATGGGCCCTTTAGCTATTGGTCAGCACTGGTCAGATCACCTCTCAGACTTCTCCAGGCTAACCAGCCCCAGGGGTCTCAGCCCTTCCTTGAAACAATGATGGTCCAGCCCCTCAGCATCTTCAGAGCCTCTGCTGAACTCTCCAGTAGTTCTCTGTCTCTCTCGAACTGGGGAGCCCAGAACTGGACACAATACTCCAAATGTGGCCTCACTATGGCAGAGTAGAGGGAGAGGAGAACCTCCCTCAGACCTGCTGGCCACACCATTCTTCATGTACCCCAGGAGACTCCTGGCCTTCTTGGCCACAAGGGCCCATTGCTGGCTCATGGTGAACTTGTCCCCCAGGTCCTGCGTAGAGTTGCTTTCCAGCAGGTCAATTCCTCACCTGTACTTGTCCAGGGGTTATTCTGTCCAGGTCTTGCTGGATGGCAGCACAGCCTTTGGTGTGTCAGCTGCTCCTCCCAGTTTTGTACCATCAGCAAACCTGCTGAGAGTACACTCTATCCCTTCATCCAGATCACTGATGAATACGTTGAACAAGACTGGACCCAGTCATGACCCCTGGGGAACAACACAAGCTACAGGCCAACTAGACTGCACCACTACTCACAACCCTCTGACTCACCATTTCTTTGTGACATGATTTCATTATGAAAGATACCAATATTCACATTCGTGACTAGCAGACCCTAATATAAAGTATGGGACAAGGTATTTTTGAATGACATTGTAAAGGCAACAGAAAAGCACAATTTTTGAGCACAGCAGGCCAAATAAAGAATCTTCTGCTACCCAGCAAATTGCCATCGCACAGTGGATGCTTCCTTCCACACTTCTCTACAGAACAGCAAAGTTTTTAGTGAACAGCAGCTGAAGTCTTGCCTTGCAGACCTCAGTGAGGCACAGCAGTAATTTTCAGCTTCCCTCCAAATGTTTTTACTGAACAACTTCATGATGTCATTGGCTTAAGCATGCCAAGACTCAGATGAAGGAGACAAACCCAAAGGACAAAAAACCCCACATTATTGTGGATATTGGGATAGGATTGTTTCTTTAGCCTTCTCTAGTTTTCTATTTCTTATGTAAATTTACCACATTTTAGTGTAAAAGTGACCCAAGTCAGAAAAAAGAACTGAGAAATTAGTACTAAATTCACTTGTCATAAATTCAAGAATCTTGCATAGATTACTTAACCTTTCTTCCCCATTTTCCCCACCTGGAAAATGGAAGCATTTTACTCCCACTCTTTATTTTGATGTAGTTATCTAAATGTAGTTCTCTGGAAGAAAGAGTCTATGCAACATCTTGCACCACAGGATCATCACCTTAAATGTAACTCTTAAGGCTGTGCAAGTCCCGTTTCCCTCTTAGCCCCCCTTTAGTTTTTTAAAGCCATATAATAAGTAACTTTTAAATCTCTACAAATATGAATGGGAAACTAAATCCCATGAGTTTAAACAACAATCCAAGTGAAAAGCCCATTTAATTTCTAAAGCTTAAGTGTTAACATTGTTAAGTGGAAGCCACAGCACAGGTAAGCAAATATTAAATAGAAGCAAAACACCACGGGAGAGAAGCAAGAGACAAGAGCGAGCAGACTGGAACTTCAGCATTCCTCGGTGATTAACACTGACCATGAAGATTATTAAAGTGACCTTGTTGCAAAAATGGAAACAAGGACAGAAAGCACAGCACACATTTGAAAGCCAACGCTTCCCAGTGAGTAATAACACACATTAAAGTTTCAAATGATCCCCGGATCTTACCTGAAATTGACCTCCATGTAAAATTTTTCACATTTGAAAAGCAAACTGGTGAAGAAAATGCTCAGATACAGTATCATCAACTAGTTCCAGGCTAATAATATATAATTATGAAAGATAATTATTATACTGATCTCATCAGCTTCTATTTTCAGCCACAACTAGTTCTTTTAAAATTAAACCATTCCCTCACTGGAGCCACTGTTACTGTATATCCACTAATCTCTCATCTGGGATTTATTCCATCTTTCCTCCAATCCCACCTATGGTTCATGTTATCACTTCTGAAATATAAGCATCCTCTGGTCTGAAGAGCAAGAACAGATTTTCAAAGCACAAAAGAACCTAATTATTGCTTCCAAGCACCAACTCATTAATGCAGGCACTTAATCCCCAGGTCAGTAAAAGATGAGCGAGCAGATTGCGCACAGCTATGGACTAGCAGGTATTTAAAGATGAAATTACAACTCTCTTGGCCCTACCACCACTTAATCCAAGGCTAAGGAAAGTGTAAACCCACCCGAGGAGCTGCTGAACACACACACTTTTATTTTGCTCATTACAGCCAAGATGAACATCTGACAACCAAATGCTCCTTACCTATGATTGAATGGATCTCAGCTAAAGAAAGTCAGTGCTGCCAATGTTCAAAACAAAAATGTTTTTGAAAAAAACTTAAACCACCCCAAAGAGATATTGACTATGTCACTTCTGGGACTTTTTTGTCCAAGATAAAGAACATTTCTCCCTCACTCTGCAGTTCTCCAAAACCAACACAAACAACGCAGTGAGTCCTCCTAACATGTGCCCAAGTTTCCTAACTGGGGAAACCCCTCCGAGACAAGGGTTAATACAGGCCAGGGACCATCCCCAGGAGGCAGTTTGGTTGCAGCTTCCTGATTCTCAGGAGAAGGAAGAAAGGAAGGAAGCATTTAACCGAAAGGACATGGGTCACCATGTGCCAGCTGGCCTCAGACCAAAGGGCCTGCTTGATTCATTAGTAACCAGCAAGGCCTTCCGAGGTTCCTTGTAACCACAGCAACTGAAGAAGTCAAAATTAAGACCAAAGAAAGAAGGAAGTACAAGACTGTCCAGCGTACATCTTTTGCTCATTATCAGGCTGACAAAGATTGAGATGAATCGATACAGGCTACGAAGAGAACAAACAGCGTGTGCTTCAAACTCATTCATTGTCTCTTAACCCACCTTTACTGTCACTCATAAAACTTACACCCTGTCTGAGGAATCCACTGTTGAATTTAAGCCCTGGAGCAATACAGAGAGCACACGGGAGCTTAAGAGATGTTATATGGTTTTAATTTTCAATCTCAAGACCTACATTTGAGCAATGCTGACTTGCTCAAGAAAATGCTGAAGTATAATCTAAGAAGCAATGAAGGAATACAACTCTTTGACAACCACCACTTCAGTGCCCTTCACACCAAGATATCTCAGTAATGCCACAGCATAGGGACATAGGTAAATCCTGGAATGTATCTGTTGAAAGGACTCTGTCAGGCCTAAGTCTGAAATGCGAGATGCTTCCAGAAATCGACTGTATTCTTTCATTTGTTCTCAAGAGGCTTGATAGATACCATATGTGAGCTTCCTCTTGGTGCATACTTCATGTCCTGAACATCCCCAGCTCTGAAGAAGTCTTCCCAGGGAGCTGAACAGGACTAAACCTCTCCAAGGAATCGCTGCCACCCTACAGGTACTGCTCTCTCTGTGTCTCTGTGGCAACTCAGAGCATCTGCAGAACCTCCTTTTCAGTGACCACAACATTTTAGTCATTCCCATTTTATAAAGCTTAACACTTTCAACAACAGATTTTCCATTTAACCATGCCCTGTGTTTGTGCTCAATCCTTTCAAAAATGGAGAGATATTCTTGTATCAATCTTAGCCTATTTTAATTTATCTTACACTGTTATTTCATGAACAGTCCCCTCAAATACTTTCACACAATACTGGAGAGGCCTTAAGTAAAGGGAGGACAATGTCAGCGATGTCTTAAAGAAGTTGTAGAGCCAACCAATACTCTGCAAGACAAAAACCCCAAACTTATCCTGCACTTCTACAGCAAAGAGGTATGTCAGGATCCACCCTGCTCTGGTGATCAGGTCTGCACTTGCAACTCCCACTGAGTTTTATAAACACCAAGCTTGGCTGAATCACAGTCTGTATGTAGGGTCTGATAACATCTACCCGCACACATATCTGCTAAAATGAACTCCAAACTAGCAAAATTCCTACTGATACATGGACCTATACACAGGTGAGCATGGCATTCACCCACCGCTATACACCAGCTCGTCATTCCACAGCCACATTCATGCTGCACATTACAATCGGGCCAATATCATGATCTCTTCTGTGCACCCTAAATTCAAAGGGGGGGGGGGGGGAAGCACCAGGCATCGATTATACAAGCCACTGATTTTCTGCATAGACCCATAGACAACTAACAGCCACATTCCTGAAGCACACAGGAACATCTGATGCTGTCTGCTTAATGACACTTTAATATCAGTGATATGACCAGAGGGAGAGGTCCTCCCCTCATCCCTTTATACAAAGTAAAACTGTAATGACTTTTTAAATTAACACGAGTTTCTCCGCTGACTTCAGGCCCTGTAGCACTTTACACTATTGACACAATTAAGAAAATTTGGTTTGGGTCCTTCCAAGCTATTCCTGTTCCTCCCAACATTTATCTGAGTTTGAAAGTGAAATATTTTTATTTTTTCTTTTTACTCGCAGAAATAAAGGCAGATTGACCAGTTCCCGAACTGGTCTAATTACCCCCATCCCAACACGCACTGGATTGCCGCAGCTGCCCCCATGCTGCGATTTCTGAATACATCTTTGAATCCATCTTTCAGACGACAGCCTTGCAACAATGCTCCTTTTCAATGCCCACCAGCAGCACCTCCTCAGACGCCTGCTCTCCAGCCCTGGCAAACCCTGACCCTCTCCCCACAAAGCCCCGTATTTACCAGCCGGGGAGACAAACTCCTCGTTCCCACCCCGGCTCTCCACCAGTTCTCCCGTCTCTGTGGATTTGGACGAATGCTCTGGCGGTGAATATTCTCCGGCTTCGGGCCAGCTGCGCTCGAAAACCTCCCCCTCTCCCGACCGCCACTGCAGAGTCCCTCTCTCGCTGCTCCGGGGCCCGCGGGGAGGCTTTCGGGGGGACCCCGCGCCCCTCGCCCCGCAGAGCCGGCCGGCCGGGCGAGCTCCTCCCCAGCGCGGCAAAGCCAGACGCCGGCTCCACGGTGGGAGCTGCTCCCCCGGTTGGCCGCTGCTTTCCTTCCCTCCGTGTCTCTCCGCCTCGCAGAGGTGCCCCAGCCCCGGCTACCTGTGCGGCACACGCGGACGCTGGGCGGCCTCCGCTCCCGCCACAGAGCCGGAGGAGCGGGGACATCCCCGTTCTCCCTTCCTGGGCACGGCCACGCTGTCGGATCCCCCCAAAACCTCCTCTCCCCCCGTCCCGTCCCCCCCCATTGGCAAGCTG
>JAAGNO010023450.1:65581-77748 GCA_033439905.1 Ceryle rudis | reverse complement strand
CTGAGATGGCACTGCCTTTTCTGTATAGGAGCTAAAGCATTTATATTACTGTGCAGTGGAATTCTGAGTCGTGTGTTGTTGGGCCGAGGGTGCGGCGGGTTTGGTGAGAGGTGGGAGGCAGCTGTGGGGCTGAGGCGCGGCAGGTTGTCCTGAGGGGTGACGCTGTGGCGTGTGCGAGGTTGTGAGGTGGGAGACAGGTGTTGCAGGCTGTTGTGGAGGGGTGGGTGGAGTACAAAAGAGCTGAGACTGTGGGTTGAGGTCTTCTAGGCTGCGGTGAGGGCTGATTGGGGGGGCAAGAAGAGGTTGTGGCAAGGTGATGAGGTGTGGGTCTGAGGTGTTGCTGCTTGTGGTGGGGGCTGGCTTGGGGATGGATAAGAGGTTATGTGGGGGGAAATGAGAATGGAGAGTTTTGAGAAGGGATATCATGAGGTGGGTGGATTGGGATTGAGTAGTGGCTGGTTTGGAAAATGGCTGGAGGTTGTGTTTGCGGGGGGGAAGATGGGTAGGAGGCTTTGTGGTGAGTGGTTTGGGAATGAGAGATAGGTTTGGGGCTGGCTGAGGAGTGGCTGCCCAGTCTCTTGGGCAGGAGACTTGGATGGCAACTGTGAGGCTGAGTTAAGGATGAGTAAAGATTATAAAGAGGTTTAGAGTAGGCTGAGAGATGGGATGAATGGCAGGCTGGTGGTAACTGTTTGGGAGAAGGTGATAATTTTGAGGGATTCACTGTTTTGGAGATGGCTGGGGTGGCATTTTTATGATGTAGGTTTGGGGTGAGGCGCTGAGGTGACAGCAAGGTGAGAGGAGAACAGGTACTATTAGGAGGTGAGTGGGGAGTGTTGTGTGGGTATTAGGGGTTGGGATAAAGCAGGTGGTTTCTTTGGGGAACAGGCAGGCAAGGCACCAGTGACGGGCTGTTGGGCAGTAAGGGCAGTTTCAGGGTGCATCTGGGAGAGCTGAAGTGGTTTGGCAATGTTAGAGAGCATGGCTTGGCAGACCCAGGGGGAATGAATGGAATAGTCTGGGAGTTGGGATGGACCTGAGAGGTAACCATGGTGTATAAAGTGGATGATCTGGGCTTAATGTTAAAGATGTGTTGAATGAATAGTGCCTTTATCTGTCTATTTGGCAGTGAGACTAGTCAGCCTAAAGATTAGGGTCTGAGTAGGCAACTACTGAGCTCCATCAGTCTCTTCAGAGCAAAAGTGCAAGCAATCCCAAAAGACGTCAGGTTATCTAGGCTTCTGTTAAGATAGGATATGTGAACAATGTCACTTTTTTCTGCCATGTGGGTGATTTCATCTATCACATCCTGAATCCTGTGGAGTTCCTGGTCTGCTTTTTTTTTCACTTCCTTTCTAGTTATTAATATTTGCAGAACTTGCTGTTTAGGCTGTTTGGGTTTTGACTTTTTTTTTTTTAATCTTGTATGCTACATACTAGGACCCATAATTAGTGTGGGGGGGGGGGGAAAAAAACAACCAAACTCTTGATAATCATTGCTCTTTAGTTATATCAAATAAATGAATAATGGTCAAAAATTGAATGGCTATGGGTAATTGAGTAAATAGCTTTAACTTTTGAGCAGTGTCTATTTTTAGTCTTGCATGTTCTGTTTGTGCCATCTTATGTGATTTTTGGAGAAACCCTCTTTATTTTGTAGTTATCCCTGCAATGAGCAGTTTCCTCTCTTCTTAGGGAGCACAAACCAAAAAACCTCTGCCCTCCTGTTTAACGTGTCTAGGCTCGTGTACAGGTCTGGTCCTCCTCTGATCACTGTTTTCCTTTGTCATCCTCCATGAGCAGTCCCCCTCCCACCACGTCTGATTTGCTAGGATTTGTTATTGCATTTTCAGCCTTATCCACGCACGCAATTTGTGCTACTTGTGAGTAGGATAGTTTGGTTTTGCCTTTTCCCCCTGAAGGAATTGGCTAATAAAGGGAATTCACACACCAGCTTTGGTTATGTGAGCTCAGCTAGCACAGCTTTTGTCTGTAGCAAAGGCCTTCCCCTTTTAAACCTTTAACAGAGCAGGATTCTTGTTGACAAAGCAGCCAGTGAAGTGAAAGGACAGACTGATGCGTGTGAGAGCTCTCCAGTGCATTGCTGCTTCTACCAGCTCTAAGAACGTTTGTATTTTTAAATATTTTATGAATTGATTAGATGCTTACAATCTCAAGATGGATAGAAAATAAGTGAAGTAGGCGTTTGTTCATTTTGAGAGCAATTTTTTTTTTTTTTTTCCTCTCTAAATAAAGGGTGTTTTTTTGGTGATGCTGGCAATCTGAATGAACTGGTTTCCAAATGGGAAGTACCTTTAATGGCTGGCTAGTGCATTTTAGTGGAGATCTTTAGGCAGTTCACACAGTAGGAGTTTTCAGAGAGGAAACTTGAATGTGAATTAATTTATGACTCCATTAGCTAGAAAGTAGCTCAAATAGTGAGGATGGTTATCAGTGTGAGAGGGTGGAAATTCTCTGCAGCTGGAAATTCTTCAGCTTATCCATCTGCCCTTCTCAAGGAAAAAAATAAAATATGGGAAAATGCTACAACTGTTTAAGCAGTCTTAGGCTGAGGATTTGTGGGTTGCTAAGCTCATTAACGGTTTACTGCTGCCAAAAGGAGGTCTTACTTCTTCCTCTTTATCCCTGCTCATAGATAGGAAGTGTTACTCCTTTTTTATAGAGCAATTCAATTCCATAACACATCGAAAAACTCCCTCTGCCCAAAATATGAAGAGTTTTCTGTTGGATTGCTGGAAGCGGCTGTGAAAGGGTTTGACGAGCCCTCATGCCGAACCAAGGTGACTGCTAGGCGTGGGGAAAGCATGGGAAGATCTAATCCTTGTGGCAGTGATGAGCTGTTAGTTCAGATTAGTTCTTTTGAAATGAAACCAAACTTCTTCAGGCCTGCTTGTTCTCTACCCATCCTTTTCTTCATATCTGTAAATATTACCAAGCTGACACTTAACAGAATTTTGACTGTCAGGAAGAGCGTTTGCATTTGAGATCTCCTGGTAGATCTAAATATAAGGGAAATATATTTGGAGATGAGGAGTGAGGGCCGGTTTCTTTGGAAATTGATTTGCCGTAAGTTTTCTGCCCTCAAGGCCGGACCCTGTGAGAAGACAGAACAGACTGTAATGACTCATCCTGCTTTGAAGGAAAAATAAAAAAACTCTTCCAAAAATATTAAGTGATGAGTATTAATGAGTTCTGCTACAGTCTCATCAAGGAAGATGTTGCTCTTTAGCAGTGAGCTAGATTTGTTTGCCCTGTTCAGTTACGCCAGAGGCTGCATTCATATTTGCTAATATTGCCAGCTTTGTGAGGCTGAAGTATTTTTCCCTGGTCTAACTGACCCAATGCCATAGGTATCTGCTATCTCATTTATGCTGATAAAACTACTGGTGAAGTCACCTGTAAATCTGCTTATTGACATGATCTGTCTAAAGAAAACCAAAATCCCAAAGCAAGCAGACAAACCCCCTGTATACACCAAAATCCAAGCCCACATTAGGGAGTTGTTTTTAATCTGCAGTGTTTTAGCAGCCTGGTTTATATCATGACCCTGCATAGAGTATTGGCAGTACCAAGAGAAAAAGGGACAAGTGTTGTCTTTACCACCAAAGACAGAAGCATGTAGCTGTATTCTCTGGATGTGGTACTGCCATCACATGAAAATGGAAATGAGGTGTAGCCCTGTGGACTGTTACCTGTGATCTAGCCTGATGGCTCTTGTATCTCCGCATGGATGCGGAGTTTCTGGCACAAAGAAGGAGAGAACAGGGCAGGCCTTTTTTGCAGTGCAATACCCAGAGTGCTTTCCTGGAAAATGTTTTTCCAAAATATCTGTAGCAAAGCAGGTAGACAGGCTGGATTTATACCTGTTCATGGCAGCTGTTGATCTGGTGACCCCCTGAGCCTGGCAACAGACACTGTGAAGTGAACGACAGTAGCAGAGAGGTTTGCGCTTCAGGAGAGAATAGTTAATGTGAAATTCAAATTATTTGTAATTCATTCTTGGTATCTTTTTAACTGTTAAGGTTCAACCAAGAGAGCCTTTGAGGCAAGATTTCCATTTGTAAATGATTGCACTAGATCGATGCCATTAGCAGGAGATTTCTCAGTGTTGACAGTGCAACAGGGAATCAACTGGGAAATTCACCTTCTCTGTAAAATGCCCTCTTTTCCAGATTGTAGTTCCTTAAGAGAGCTGGAAGACTTTGAAATCAAAGATTTATCCTCACCTGATTGCTGTGACTAAGTCTTGTCCAAAGACTTGGGTGTTTCTGTATGTACAGTCAAAAATACATCACTAGCACTAAGCTTTGGTACTGCCGTGTGAAATGAAATACAGCATGGAAGGAGGGCAGTGCTTGGGTGGGTTTAAGGTCTGAAGAGAACAACAGGCTGGTTGTTGTTACTGATCTATGTTCTGGTATGTTTTCTGAGCTTGTCATTTAATCAGTAATTGTTTTTTCTTCATGGCAGGAAGGTAAAAGGCGGCAACATAGATGTGCATCCATCTGAGAAAGCCCTCATTGTCCACTATGAAGTGGAAGCAACGATTCTGGGAGAGATGGGAGACCCCATGCTGGGGGAGCGCAAGGAATGTCAGAAAATGTAAGATCATAGCAAGTTCTGATAGCTTTTTCTGGTTTTCATAGAGTCATAAATCCAGTAACTCAAAGCATCAACAGCCTGTAAGAAATAATGTTCAAATCTTTATAAAACGTAGGGCTAGATTAGCAGAGGGTCTAGAAGTTGGGAAAGAACATGTGCTTAGGAAAGTTAACATCTAAAACACATGTCGTAAACTGCTTTTCATCCGTGTGCTTTAAGGTATTTTGTAAAGAAAAGTGATTATTCCCATTTTATGTGATGGGAACTTGAGGTAGAGAAAAGTGAAACAATTGGTTCCTACTTAATCAATGGTTAATGTTGGAGTAAGTGATACTACTGAGCCTTCTGACAGCCTTATGCTCTAGCTGTTGGCTCTCCTGTTGTTTTGATCTGTCACCTCCATTAGCGACTTCACTACAGTAACTGCATTTTTGTTTTGCCTGTTATTTTCTTTTAATAGCATTAAAACATTCCCCTTTGGAAAAGCCTAGAGACATATTATAACTTACAGTTTCCAAGCTGTAAGTTTGGCCCTTTCCTACATTTATTTTATCCCTATACTGAATTCTTTTTGAAAATGTGAGCTGAAGTGGCTACCTTTGTGAGCATGTGTAAGAATAATTAAGGAAGAAAGAGAATCCTTAAATTGTCTCAGATTTTTGAAGATCTTAGAAATGTTCATCTGTTTTCAAATCAGTTGGCGTAACTTGCATCTGCAACGTGGTAGAATTCCTTTTTCATCCACCCTATTGTTAACGTCCAAAGAGATTTCTTACAGCTCATTGCTTGGGGACCTGGCTGCAGGTCTGCCAGAGCTATGGAAGACTCCTGACACTGCATCTGCAGGCACTGCAGAAGAAACTTCCTGTGTAGTCAACACCCATAGCTGTTCCTCAGTTTGGATTTTTTGTGTATGCAGTACTTCTTTGCGGTCCTGGGTGCTATTTTTGGAGTATTGCAAATAAATTACAGGCCGCTGTGTCAAGGATGGTTATAAGGGATCTGTTCCTACGTCTGCATTTAGTGTTGCTGCTTGTCAATGACAGACAGTTATGCTCTGTCAAATCTATTTACAGTTACTTACAATTTGGAGTTAGAAAGCCACTCTTGATATTACCTTTGTAAGCCATGGCACTGGCATTGGGAGTATCAGGATATTTCTACTTCAAGAAATTCATGACTGTATAAACATAAATCAAAGGACTGAAGATACAAAAAAAATAAGAACTGAGAAGAGACCTATCTGTGTTGCAGCATTCGGCTAAAAAGTCTTAATGCAAATACAGACATTGCTTCCCTGGCTCGAAAGGTGGTTGAAGAATGCAAGCTCATTCACCCCTCCAAGCTTGCAGAAGTAGAACAGCTGTTGTACTATCTGCAGAACCGCCGGGATGCCTCAGCAGGAAAAGGTAAGTAATACAGGAACAAAGTAGCTTGGGACTAGGGTGCTTCAGCATTGAACAGCTACTGCGTGAGGGTTTTCTAGCTGAGGTCCTAACTAGCTTGATGTAAGAGTTCTTAGGATATAGTGGGAGTGGGGAAGATGTATAGTTAAATTGCAGGAAAAATTACAATATTTGGAGTGAGATTGGGGGGAATTATCTTTTTAAAGACCAAATTTATTTTTCTTTGGTTAAACTTAGTATTGATTCTTCTTACTGGCTGCCTTGTACTTTAGCAAGACTGGAGAGTTACCGATTCCACTATTTGGTGCAGCCTCTTCATGTTGCATCTGCACTTGCAGTGACATCAAAAGACTGTATGAGGATCTCCCCAGAAAGATCTCTGTCACCACCAGTTGGAAGGGTAGATAGGGTTCCTAGGCTGAATTTGCGCAGTTTGTGAAGCTGGAGCGAGGAGTTTTGAGTCTGACAAGCTTTGGTACAGTGTAGCAGGTACTTGGGGTAATTCTCTCATCTTCTTAAGTTCCTAATGAGCAAGTTCCTGAGAACAGTATTTCTTTGCTTGCATGGCACAGTATTTTGGTGGTCCTATTTATGTTTTAAGTTCATCTTAAACATTACTTTGTATCTGCTTTTGATGCTTTACCCTCTTCTATTCTGAATATAGGTCTTGGTGTACCCTAGGGCAGCTTTGCCACAGTGTCCAAGCAGAATCAGAGCTTCTCAGGTATCTCACTAAGGAAGTGAGATTTGTAACTCTGGGCTTGCACCAAGGTTTATTACCTTCTAACTCAGCTAACTGGGCTTAGCTGATCATTTAGACTGAGGAGTCAAAAGGCATCTGAGGGTTTAATTTGTTCCCTGTGGGCTATTCAGCTTGAGAAATCTGACATACCTTAGCTGTGTTAGTCTGACAGGTCAGCTGGACACAGAAGGACTTTGATCTTGATATAACCAGAATGTTTTACTATGTGAGTACTGGGTATGGTTTTGTTTGGTTGGGTTTTTTTGCGTGTCTGCAAATATGCAAAACTTAATGGCAACCGTGTCTTTTTCTTTATAGAAAAGAAAGAGAAATCCAGTAAGCCAAAAGATCCACCCCCATTTGAAGGAATGGAGGTAAATATTGGTGTCACAAGAGAAATGCAAACCCCATTTACCTCTTGAGTAAGCAGTTATATGAGGGTGGAGGGGAGAGGAAATGCTGAATTCTGGGGCTATTTTGCTTCATACTTTTTAGTCAAGGAACTTGGTTTGCAAATATTGCACAATGAAATAAAAATAATCTCCATAAAGGGTAAATTATTTGACTTGCATACTTCCTCTTCCAACTGTAGCACGCAGCAGGACAGCAGGTGAGGTCTGGAACTTCGGACAGGGCACAGCGAGTCAAGTCTGAGCATCCTTTGTTTTCTGTAATTAAGTCTTCTCAGATTTCCTGGTGTTCATTGGCAGTGATTTTGGATGTGTTATTTTTTTTCCCCTCCTTGTATTTTATTTTTTCCTAAGATTTTAACTCAAAGCTGTGCACTCTTTTGTCTCGCAATGGAGTAACGTTGTGATTGATTGTGTTGAATTGACATCTCACTCTGTGAAACCCTTGCTTGTGATTGCTTTTAGATTGATGAAGTTGCCAATATCAATGACATGGATGAGTACATTGAGTTACTGTACGAGGACATTCCTGACAAGGTGCGCGGCTCTGCCCTCATCCTGCAGCTGGCTAGGAATCCTGATAACTTGGAAGAACTGCTTATCAATGGTAACTTTAAAACCCAGTGATAACTTCTCTTAATGTCATGCTGTTTATTTGTGGTGCTTTCTTCTCAAAGGAAAAGTAGTCAACCTTTAATTTGGTGTTTTCTCTAGTTTGCTAGGCTTTGTTTCTCAGTATGTAATAAACTGGCTGTCAGAGCCCAGCTGGATCCCTCTATGAATGGTTGCTTCTTAGGCTGGCCTAACAGAAATCTTCCTGGCCTTGGTAGGCTTAGCTGTTTTTTCTGATCCTAGTTATTTGATGCTAAATTAACTTCAATTGGCATTACTGCTGGAGACAGAAGAATGTAGAATCATATCCTGAAGATCAAGAAACTTGCTTTGGGATTTGCAAGCTGACCTAAGTATAGGTGTCCAGTTTCTAAGGGAGTTAATAAATTGAATGTGGATGCATCACTGAAGTATTTCACCAGCACACTCTACTCTTTTTGCTTATGGATTCATTTTAAAGTCTTATCGGAAAGCATGATAGGACATTCACATTACTGTCATTTTGTGCTCACATATATATGTGCTGTGCTATGTGCGTTCTGAGAGCTACATCAGTGTGGAATCGTGTGTATTTGTAAATACATATGTGTATATACGTTCTCATTTCCTGTTGCCCTCTCTCCTGGGGGGAAAAAGGGACCTTATCTCTAAAGGTGTCAAACGAACAAAGGGCCAATCCAGACCCAACCTCCAATGTGGTGGTATGCTCATGTCCTAAATGAATAACACTTTTTGCTTGCCCCTTTGTCTCTTTTACCGAGCCCTTATACCCTCACATTCCTTGAGTAAATGATGACTTCATTGTGTACTTCGCCTATCCTGCCATGTCAGCAAGCAATATTATTGTAAGAATTGGAACAGGAGGGGTCTGGTAAGCCATCAAATAATGGCTTGTCTCCATGAGTCGTTGCAAATATATTCCAGTGCTTGAAATTGCCAGTTGCTGCTTTTCTCATTCTGATTGTCACACAGTGTGTGTGAAGAGGTACTAGGTAGGGGAAAGGAAAAGATACATGATTCAGGGAGGGAAAGTAAGCCAAAGTGTGACAAGAAGAAATATAAACTAAATTATTAAATAATGCAAAGTTGCTACAGGTGGAAAAAAATAAATAGAAAGAAGTGGATAAAAAATTATGGTTGCCAAGGTAGAATTTAAAGGAGATTTGCAAGTGAATGTGTTGATGTTCTAGGTAGGGGTTACAGTGTAATATGGAACATATAGTTGGCAAAGGCCACAATATCTTAAGATTAATGGTAGTTTTAAGATAACCTTTAGTGTTTGGTTGCAGTTTCCTGCATGTTTTCCCTTCTTAGGGTTTGTGACTGGATGACCACCCAGGATATTCTCTATTCTAGCACCTTCTCCAAACAGAACTTGAGCACTGTTATATCTTAGTGAGGTACCTCTGAAAATCTTCTATCAGAAAACCGATAGATGTAGAATAAGGTGTATGCAGATTCTGAGTCTCACAAGACAAAAGGCGGGAGGTAAAATGCTGACGCTCATCTGGATCTTGTTTCACTTCAGAAACTGCGCTGGGTGCATTGGCTAGAGTGTTGCGGGAAGACTGGAAACAAAGTGTGGAACTTGCTACCAACATAATTTATATTTTCTTCTGCTTTTCAAGGTGAGTGCAGAGTCCCTGGGTATAGAACATAAGGAACTTCTTTCTGCTTAGTGGCTTTTTATTTGTTTTCTGCACTGCTCTACAAAACCTCATGGAAACAGGAAAAACAAAATGCTGTGACAGAAACATACTTGTAAATGACAAAACTGAGGCACAAAAAGAAGCCCCCATGCTGAGGCAGTGTGTAGTAGAGCTGGGAAGAAACTAGTAAGGATTCAGACCCATAGCTTACAGGATGAGCTGCCCCCTTTTATTTCCCTCAGTATTCCTACAGGAAAGAAATGAATATTCAAAACTGAAGCGTTAGGTCTTACTTGGATATGCCAGTGTGTCAGCATATCCTGCCTAGAAATCATTCAAATGGAATTCTCATTGCAACTGGATTTCAGACCTCTGTTCTCTTTCTGGTGAGTAGAGGGTTCCCTGAAGCACTTAATGAAATATGAAAAGTGGGGCTGATGGGGAAAAAAATTGTCTTTATGCATGAAAATTGGAATGTTTTCCTTTTGACTTGGATCAACAGACTGTTGCTGTCCTTCTGAAAGTTTTGAAAAATTGCTCCTGTTTTCAGGAATTGTTTTTATTTGGAAATAATTTTCCAATAGAAAAGGGTACAGAGTAAATACATTTATTTATTTTTTTAATCATGTCATGCAGTGTTGGGACATTGCTACCCTAAACGTCAAAATAGATTTGGGGTTGTTTGCATTTGGTTTTTTTCCTCACAGGTGTTTTTTCTTCAATACAGCTTTTCTCAGTTTCATGGAATAATCACACACTACAAAATTGGAGCTCTGTGTATGAATATCATAGACCATGAACTGAAGAGACATGAGCTTTGGCAGGAAGAACTTGCTAAAAAAAAGAAAGCTGATATCCTTTTGATGTGCTGCGGCAGCCTAATGGCTTCTGACTTGTCTTGATGGCTAATTAGTTATACAATATAAGTGTATGGCAACTACTGTGAAAGCAGTAGAATTTACTAGAAAGAGAAAAATATAATTGCTGATACAAAAAGACCAAGAGTGAGAAATTTGGGTTAATGAACAGATAAAGCTGAAGTAACCGAAACAGCACAAGAGAAAAAACTTTTATCAGCAATATGTCTTAGGAACATTTTTGCCTAGTCCAGGACAAGGTGGAGTAAATAATCTGCTGATTGTAGGTGTAGCATGCTGTTGCTGAGGTAGTGTCTTTACACTGCCTATTCCATAGATCTCTTTGCTTTTTACTAGTGATTGAATAACACCTTTGAGGACAATAGTCATCTAGACTGTGTAACTTTTATCTGAACTCCTTAACTTCTGCAATTTACTTGATGAAGACACTGAAAATCAAACCCTGAAAAAGGACTATGAGAAAACTTACAAGAAATATCAAGGGCTGGTTGTCAAGCAGGAACAGCTGCTCAGAGGTACCAAATCCTAATAGGAAGTAATGCCCTTGTTGATGAACAGGAGTAGAGGATTCTGTTGGATGCTTGTTATAACCAGGATGTCTTAAACATAATGTGTGGATAAATGCGGAAGAGCATGGTCAAAGGACAGGGCAAAGAGGAGTATTTAGTCAGATTGTTTGATGGTATGCTAACAATTTTTAAACTGATCTGTCAGTCTTAGAGGAAAAATAGCATATTGAATTGAAAGGGAAAAAAAAAAAAGAGAGGTTTCTAGTGGTCATAGTTCTTTGCGTGTTTTTGGGGTTTTTTTGTTTGTTTGTTTGTTGTTGGTTTGTTTTTTTTTTTTTTTTCCAAAGCCACTATTAGAATTGATATTCTTAATGCTTTCTAAACAGGAATAAAAAGCATTAATGGTTAGTTTTCTTCAAAATGCACTGGGAAGGAGGTGGAATGGTTCTGAAAGTCTTGTTGTAAGCACTTAACATGTATATAGAGACTTGTTTAGTTCTATTGTCTTTGATTTGTTGGTATGATTTGTATTGGACTTTGTTAGTTGCACTCTACCTGCTCCTGAATCTTGCTGAGGATACTCGCACTGAGCTGAAGATGAGAAACAAGAACATTGTCCATATGTTAGTGAAAGCACTGGACCGTGATAATTTTGAGCTGCTTATCCTGGTTGTATCTTTCTTGAAGAAACTCAGTATTTTTATGGAGAACAAAAATGATATGGTAAGGCTTGTAGCATTCTACCGCAGCATTGGAAAGGTACGGACTCTGACAACTTTGTGTGCTTTCAGAGAAGAGTGAGACATCTCTGTCCCCACCCTGAATACTCATAGCACTGATGATTATCCTCTTTGGTTGCTAGTAAAGTGAGTAAAAGAAAAGTACAACATAGAGCCATAACATACTGCAAAACCTTTTGAAGAGTTGTCGTCCCAAACAGTGAAGATATCTCAAAATAGGAGACATGGAATTCCAAATTTCGAAGTTGACACCCTAAAGTCTTGTCATACCCCACTTCTGGAGATGCCCATGACCTGTCCCCCAGACCAGACTCTCTTGATTTTCTGCCACGTATTGTCTTGGAAAGAGATGGAGTTATCTTTTTGTGGTTTTACTAGACTAGTTTCCTTATTTTCTAGGTCAGTTTGGTCTTCAAAGGTACCACACAACTGTTCCTTCATGCTACCACTGGCTCCTAGGAACTGGAGGCAGTGGTATTGTTCGTAGGCTTTTTTTTTAGGTGAAATCTCAAACTTCTGGAATGGTAGCTAATCCCCCCCGCCCGTCTTATTTCTTTGTTTTTTTTTTTTTTTATAGGGACCGCGCCCGGATCGAGCG